>SNQJ01S0010190.1:102759-123580 GCA_010110895.2 Picea sitchensis
TGAAAGTTGACCACCATCACCCGGCAGGCCTCCTACAACCACATGATGTTCCTATGTCCAAATGGGAAGTCATCTCTATGGATTTTGTTGTGGGTTTTCCGCTCACATCCCATACACACAATGCCATTCTTGTGATAGTGGATAAGTGGCGCAGATCGCACCCTATACGTCGACAGAGACCTCTGCACTGACCTCCCGATCTAAAGGATCATTCTAATTTTACCCCTGAGCCGGAGTGGCTCCTTTGATTCTCCACTGGAATCTCCTTTGAAACTGACCCACAGGTCGTTTTCCGCACCTTACTGCCTTTAGGCCCAGTTCTTTCTTTGTTCTCAACAGAAAAATCACGATCGGGTTTCAGGGTTTTTCAAACTCCTAATGTCATGACCTTTTAGTTCTCAATATTCGATCTCCGATACACCGATACGCTCCTGCCACCTTAGCCTCCTGGGCTAAGCCTTTAGTCCACACGACCTCCCCTTATATGACCGCAGTCATATACCTTATCGGGATTTCAGGGTTTCTGATGTCGAGGTGTATGTGAGTCCTTATTCCTCGGACCCCCAATTCTAGATGTGACATCCCTGAAAGCCTTTTCGCCGTAAACAAAATCAATGGCCATGATCATTTATTAGGATCAATGGCTCCAGGTCTCCCTCGGGGTTTCGCGACTTCTAATGCCGAAGTGCTTTTACTTCCACTTTTCCCGATCTCACGAGTGTCGATTCCCCGATATAACTCCTCTTCGGGACTTTCTCTGAAGTCGAGATTGATGCCACACGTCTTCAGAGATAGACATCTCTCGTATTCTTCGGGGATTTTACTTTGGAAATTTCTGATTCCCCTGCTACGACGAGACAACGTCAGCTGGGGCCCACACGTGACTTACCTCCTAATCGGGATTTCGGACTTCGCGAATCCGAATTGCAAAGGTATCCTATCCTCAGGACCTTCAAAATGTTGAACCCCGACTTCTTCATATATTCTGACACGTGTCTGAATGATGGACAGTTCAGATCAAACCTCAGATTTCACCGACTGCAAAGCCAAAGCACTCACTTGTATGAGCCCTCCGATGATTGATGACTCTCGATTACTGCCACCTGTCCCAACAGATGGACGATTTTGAACTTGTCGGGTTTTCCACTAGGGATTTACCCGATCTCTGGTCCATGGGATTCTTGATTTCCCGAACTTCGACGCCTCACTATCCCGATACCTTCTCGGGGTTTTCCCTCTGCTCGCGAGGAATTAAATCATGTGCAACTCTTGTCGAATCAGACGCTTGACGAGCAACTGGGTGGTGATCTGATGGCTCACAATCCCTGGAACTTGAACTCCGAATGCAGCCATAACCTCCCCGCTCCTCTGGCAGATCTGAAGGCTGGAGGGACTCCGCAAATCCTCTCCATGAGATCCTGGCCATCCGTTCTTTTCCCTCTTTGATACTTTCATGAAGTGAACCAAGAATTCCTTCTCGGATTTAATCACCTGTGACACAAAACTCCGACGCCTTGAGTCACTCAATATGCACCAACTCCTTATGCTACCTTTAGTATCTTCAAGGCTTTATCTCTCCTGAGATTTCTCATGACTCTAAGTCTTAGAGAAGATTCTTGCACGCACTCCTTGCGGAAACTCTCAGACACTTCCAAGTGTTGAATACCTTCGACTCTGCGCACACCTGCCGCAGTAGTCTTCCAAATGCTTGCTTAGGTTCGCAACCCTGAGGCTTTCCCTGGCCTGCGCACTCCTTGCACGGCTCTTGTGCCCAAAATGCACTTTTGGGTGAATGAGGACAAAAGTTAAACTATCTAAGCCTTCTGTCGAAGCACTCCTTGCGAACACCTTCAACTGCACTCCTTGCAGGACTTCTTGCTCAGATAGAGAAACCGTTGAAACTCATTCCACTTCCTCTCAGACTTCAATCTCAACACATGAAATCATATACACAGCATAATAGAAAATGCATAACAGGAAGCAAACATCTATGAGCATATCAATCAACATACATACACAGAGAATAACACAACGCCATGAATTTGAATCAATTTCCTTCTATTAATTCAAGATCTGTACATGGGTGTTCTTACACAGCTCTCTGCATGCTCTTCTTCTCAATGCTCAGAATAATGTTACAATGCACAATGAGGGTGTCTATATCCCATTTCCCTCTTTCTTTCCAAAACTGTCTAATCTAATATTAAATTCTATCTACTTGCATTAACTATATTAAATGCCTCCTACCTATTTCATCTCAACATAAATGACTCTATCTACTTCAGACGAGAGAGGGATGCTCAAGGTCTGATTACATCACACAAGTGCGCTTCATTAAATTGTTACATTTATGTTCACGCAACAATCCCAAGGTAAATTTCAAAATTTGTGCTGGATGCCTTCCAGCTGTCCAATTATCTCCGCGTTGGCTTGCTTGATGTGGGCGATGCTCCTGCATCATACTCCCTCGCTTGAAAATATTCATGGGATCCTATCCATGAGCTCCTGGATAGATCATACATGCCTCTGTATCTCTTCTTCGTTCTCCCATCTGACATATTCAACTGGATGGCCCTTCCACTTGACCAAATATTCGAAGTATTCTTTCCTTCTGGTCTTCTTACCAATTCTTTTATCCAGTATGTGCTCCATCTGTGGCTTATCTGCAACTGGCATCTGCTTTTGCCACTGAACCTCTGATTGTTCATCACTTCCAATCTCTGTTTCCCCAGCTTTGTATGGATATAAATATGAGATATTGAATATCGGAGAAATTTTGATCCCATCAGGTAATTCAATCTCATAAGCATTCGCCCCAAATTTTCTCAAGACCCTACATGGTCCGATTTTCTTCATCTTCAATTTGTTATACGCTCCTTTCAGGAACCTTTATTTTCTCAGATGTGCCAGAACCATATCACCAACCTCGAACTGAAGTTGTATTTTATGTTGATCGGCTCTGCACTTATACTCCTGCTTGAATTCTATAATCACTCCTTCACTCGGCTGTGAAGTTCCTTCATCGCTTCTGGTAATCTTTTGCACTTGTGCTCCTAGTTGTATTCTGTTCTGAATCCCTCAATTCAGAAATTCCCCTCGGCTGTATGCCATAAAAAATCTGAAATGGACTCTATCCTGTGATCCTGTTTACTGAGTCATTATACGTAAACTCTGTCTGCGGCAATATATTGTCCCAACTGTTGTGGTGCTCTGTCACCACTCTTCTCAGCAAATCTCCTAGACTTTTGTTTACGACTTCTGTCTATCCATCCGTCTGAGGATGATACACTAAACTAAACAACAAGTTAGTTCCCATCTTCTTCCATAAGGTCCTCCAAAAATTCCCTATGAATTTCGTATCTCTATCCGAAACTATGCTCCTTGGCAAGCCGTGAAGTCGAATGACTTCTTTGAAAAACAGGTTCGCGATGTGAGTGGCGTCACTGATTTTTTGACATGGGATAAAGTGTGCCATCTTGGAAAATCTATCCACCACCACAAAGATCAAATCAAATCCTCTTTGCCTCCTTGGCAACCCCAATATGAAATGCATGCTAATTTCATCCCACAGCCTCTTTGGTATGGGCAATGGTTGATAGAATCCTGCATTCTACTTCCTTCGCTTCGAATGCTGGAAAATTCTACACCTGTCTACAAATCTCTTGACCTCAGCTCGCATTCCCAACCAAAAATATGATTCATTCAGCTTCGCGAACGTCTTGTCATGACCAAAGTGCCTTGCCAATCCTCCACTGTGTTTCTCCTTCAGTAGATTCTCCCTCATGGAGCAATTTGGAATGCACAGTTGATTTCTTCTGAACAACAATCCTTCCTGGATCATGTATTCTATCCATGGGCTTCTGTCTCTGAGAACTGGATTCTCAGCTGCTTCATATGCCTCCTGAAAATCTGGATCATCTCTATACATGTACCTGAGATCATCAAACCCCAACGTTTTGACTTTGAACTCCTGCAACAGCAACCACTTCCTGCTCAAAGAATCAACAACTTTGTTAGCAGTACCTAAAATATGTTTAATCACAAAAGTGAAATTTTTCATATACTCAACCCATTTGACATGTTTCTGATTCAACTTATCCTGTTGAGTCACAAACTGTAGTGCATGGTTGTCACTGTATAGAATAAATTCTTTCGGAATCAAATAATGCCTCCACTTCTTCAATGCCTGTATGATGGCATAAAACTCCTTATCATATGTGGAGTACTTCACCTTTGCTTCATTCATCTTCTCGCTGAAGTACGCTATCGACCTGTCTTCCTAACTTAAGACTACCCCGATTTTAAACCCGCTTGCATCACATTTCACTTGAAATGTTTTTCGAAAATCCGGCAACACCAGAACATGTTGTTCCGTGATCTTCCTCTTCAACAAATTGAAACTCTTTTCAGCCTCTTCTATCCCGTGAAAAGATTTATGTCTTTTCTTCACTGTATCCATCATCGCTACACTAATCCCACTGAAATTCCTGATGAATTTTCGGTAGAAACTAGCCAATCCGTGAAAACTTCTCACCTCAAAGATATTCTTTGGTGATGGCCAATTCTTGATTACCTCCACTTTATCTGGATCCATACTCAACTCATTTTCTGAAATAACAACCCCCAAGTAGATGAGTTCTATATTCATGAATGAGGACTTCTTCATGTTTATCAACAACTTCTCCTACTGCAATTTCTGCATCACTGTAGCCAAATGCTTCAGATGCTCCGTTGTTGTTTTACTGAAAACCAGTATGTCATCCAAATACACAATGAAAAATTTCCTGATGAACTCCTTCAGGACTTTGTTCATCAACCTCATGAAGGTACTTGGCGCATTTGTTAAGCCAAACAACATAAAAATCCATTCATACAACCCCTCCTTTGTTTTGAATGTTGTTTTCCACTCATCACCTTCTCTCATTTGAATCTGGTGATATCCACTCTTCAAGTCAATCTTCGAAAAAAAAATTGCTCCACTCAAGAAATCCATCAAATCATCCATTCTTGGCAATGGGAATTTGTACCTCATAGTTATCTTATTAATTTCCCTTGAACCAGTACACATCCTCCAGCCTCTATCTTTCTTCAGACTGAGTATTGTCGGAACAACACATGGACTCAAGCTTTCTCTGACCAAACCTTTGTCCAACAAATCCTAGACCTGTCTTTTAACCTCTTCATTCTCCTTTGGCGTCAATCTGTACGCGGCCTTGTTTGGCAAACTAGCTCCTGGTATGAGATCAATGTGATAACTCACGCTTCTAATCGGTGGAAACGAATGAGGTAATTCGTCCACTACAATGTCAACGAACTCTTCCAGCAGTTCCTGAACTTCTCCTGGAAAATCATCCACTCTTGTGCTAGTTAGAACAATTTTTGGTTTTCTGACCACAATGAACTGTGGATCCTCCTTCTTCTTAACCTCAGTAAGGAGTGCCTTCCCACTCATGAGAAATACTGTGTTGCTTATTTCCGGTTTCACCTCCTTATCCTTTATCGGAAGCAACATGTGTGTCCTCCCATTCTTCTCTAGGGTGTATGTGTTCATTCTCCCATCATGAATCACATTTCTGTCATATTGCCATGGTCTACCCAATGATAGATGACAAACATCCATAGGAATGACATCACATAATATCCTATCATTATATCCTCCTATCTTAAATTCAAGTAAGCACTATTTGGTGACATTTACCTGATGTCCTTTTTGTAGCCACAAAACTTTATATGGACTTGGATGATCAGTCGTCTCGAGCTCCAGCTTTTCTACCATCTCGATTGAAATGAGATTGTCTGTGCTACCATTGTCCACAATGACCTTGCATGCCCAACCCTTTATCTTGCAAGCTGTTCTGAAAAGTCTGGTCGTTTGGACTGAACTTTCCACTTCTTTCTCTGGTGTCAAAAGGACTTTTCTCATCACCAGCGATCTTCCGCGTTCATTGTCTTCTGCTTCAACATCTCACCTCTGTTCCTCGACGATGTGAGTTTCTCCAGTTTCTTTCTTTTTCTATGGACACTTGAATGACTTGTGCAAATTTTTTCCACATGTGAAGCATGTTATTACTCCACCTCTTCCCCTTACTCTACCTCTAGTACGAGGAAAAGTGTTGTTGTCAGCATAATCTTCTCTTTTCTCAGTATGTTGTCCTCTCTGTTCAGCATATCGTACTCGCTATGAGCTTCCACCTCTCTTTGTCTATGTCTGAGGTTTCTTCCAGTCGTCCTTGGGCTTCTGGATTCTTTCCTGGGCAACTGATTTGCCTCTGGGCTGACTTCTGCCTTTTCTCCTCTGAATCTGCTTTCGTCTCAGCTTCTCTTCAGCTTTCAAATCCATTTGATAAGCATCTTCTACCATTTGGATGGTCACCATACTCATTTCATCTTGAATCTCATATCTCAGGCCATTCATATACCTGGCCACTTTTTCTTCATTGCTTTCGCGATGACCTGCCGTGATACTCAACCTATAAAAATCTTCAGTATATTCCTTCACTGACATCAGCTTCTGTCTTAGGTTCTGCATCCTCCTGAACAGAGAAATTTGATAGTCCCTGGGAATGAATTTTACCTTCATCTTTGCAATCATCCTGTCCCAGCTCTTAAGTTTTTGCTTGCCTTGGCAACGCCTATCCGCTTGTAGTTCATCCCACCACAAGGTTGCATGTCCTTTTAATCTCATGATGGCATGCCTGACCTTCTTGTCCTCTTCAATATATTCATAGTCAAAATAGGTGTCCAGAGCTCTAATCCAGTCTAGAAGCTCTTCTACATCTAGATTTCCCTCATAAACTGGAATGTCCATATTCACCTTTACACCCATTCTTGCAACAACATTAAGTAAGCGCTCATTTGCTACATCTTCTGTTGTGACTTGTTCTTCTCCATGTCCAACATCATCTTCATTTTCAGACTCACTGATATGTCCTACATCAGCTGTGTTCCTTTGTCTTATCTCCACGTCCACAAGTCTAGCACGTATGTTATGCAAATCTCTTTCTACTTTTGGATTCTGCACTTCTCTACCCATTCCTCTGGACATATCCCTTTCCTCCTCTGGATCGAGTGATTGTCTATCTCTTCTTCTCGGTGGCATGGTGAATCTTCCTTTTCTCCACTATAGAAAGAAAATAAGATTTTCTAATATCTGATACCACTTTGGCGCAGACCGCACCCTCTGCCTCGACAAAGACCTCTGCATTGACCTCCCGGTCTAAAGGATCGTTCTAATTTTACCCCTGAGCCGGAGTGGCTCCTTCAATTCTCCACTGCTATCTCTGACCCACAGGTCTTTTTTGGCACCTTACAGCCTTTAGGCCCAGTTCTTTCTTTGTTCTCAACAGAAAAATCATGATCGGGTTTCAGGGTTTTTCAAACTCCCGATGTCATGACCCTTTGGTTCCCGATCTCCAATCTTCGATACATCGATATGCTCCCTTGTTGCCTTAGCCTCCCAGGCTAAGCCTTTAGTCCATGCGACCTCCCCTTATATGACCGCAGTCATATACCTTATTGGGATTTCGGGGTTTCTGATGTTGAGGTGTATGTGAGTCCTTATTCCCTGGACCCCCAATTCCCGATGTGACGTCCCTGAAAGCCTTTCCACCGTAAACAAAATCAACGGTCATGATCATTTATTAGGATCAATGGCTCCAGGTCTCCCTCGGGGTTCCGCAACTTCTAATGCCGAAGTGCTTTTACTTCCGTTTTCACCGATCTCACGAATGTCGATTCCCCGATATAACTCCTCTTCATGAATTTCTCCGAAGTCGAGATTGATGCCACGCGTCTTTAGAGATAGATGGATCTCATATGCTTTGGGGCTTTTACTTTGGAAATTTTCGATTCCCCAGTTACGGTGAGATGACGTCAGCTCGGGCCCACACGTGACTTACCTCCTAATCGGGATTTCGGACTTCGCGAATCCGAATTGCAAAGGTATCTTGTCCTCAGGACCTTCGAAACACCGAACCCCGACTTCTTCAGATCTTCTGACAGGCGTCCGAATGATGGATGGTTCAGATCGAACCTCAGACTTTGTCGACTGCAAAACCAAATCACTCACTTGTATGAGCCCTCCGATGATCGATGACTCTTGATTACTGCCACCTATCCGAACAGATGGACGGTTTTGAACTTGTCGGGTTTTCCACTATCGATTTACCCGATCTCTAGTCCATGGGATTCCCGATTTTCTGAACTCTGACGCTTCACTATCCTAATACCTTCTCGGGGTTTTCCCTCTGCTCACGAGGAATTAAATCCTGTGCAACTCTTGTCGAATCAGACAGTTGACGGGAAACTGGGTGGTGATCCGACGGCTCATGATCCCTAGAACTTGAACTCCGAATGTAGCCATAACCTCTCCGCTCCTCTGGCAGATCTGACGGCTGGCGGGACTCCGCAAATCCTCTCCACGAGATCCTGGCCATCCATTTTTTTCCCTCCTTGATACTTTCATGAAGTGAACCAAGAATTACTTCCCGGACTTAATCACCTGTGACACAAAACTCCGACACCTTGAGTCACTCGATATGCACCAACTCCTTATTCTACCTTTAGTAGCTTCAAGGCTTTATCTCTCCTGAGATTTCTCATGACTCTAAGTCTTAGAGAAGATTCTTGCACGCACTCCTTGCGGCAACTCTCAGACACTTCCAAGTGCTGAATACCTTCGAATCTGTGCACACATGCCACAGTAGTCTTCCAAATGCTTGCTCGGGTTCGGAACCCTGAGGATTTCCTTGGCCTGCGCACTCCTTGCATGGCTCTTGTGCCCCAAATGCACTTTTGGGTGAATGAGGACAAAAGTTAAACTATCTAAGCCTTCTGTCGACGCACTCCTTGCAGACACCTTCAACTCCACTCCTTGCAGGAATTCTTACTCAGATAGAGAAACCGTTGAAACTCATTCCACTTCCTCTCAGACTTCAATCTCAACACATGAAATCATATACACAGCATAACAACAAATGCATAACAGGAAGAAAACATCTATGAGCATATCAATCAACATACATACATAGATAATAACACAACGCCATGAATTTGAATCAATTTCCTTCTATTAATTCAAGATCTATACATGGGTGTTCTTACACATCTCTCTGCATGCTCTTCTTCTCAATTCTCAGAATAATGTTACAATGCACAATGAGGGTGTCTATATCCCGTTTCCATCTTTCTTTCCAAAACTATCTAATCTAATATTAAATTCTATCTACCTGCATTAACTATATTAAATGCCTCCTACCTATTTCATCTCAACATAAATGCCTCTATCTACTTCAGATGAGAGCGGGACGCTCAAGGTATGATTACATCACACAAGTGCGCTTCATTAAATTGTTACATTTATTTTCACGCAACAATCCCAAGGTAAATTTCAAAATTTGTGTTGGACGCCTTCGAGCTTTCCAATTATCTCCATGCTGGCTCTCTTGATGTGGGCAATGCTCCTGCATCAATAAGTTAACCAAGAGTGCTCATTTTATTCCAGTTAGAGACACTTACGATGTCACTGATTTGACACGTTTGTTTGTAAGCGAGGTTATCCGTTTGCCTTGGATACCTAAGAAGATAATTTCAGATAGGGACTCCAGATTCACTTCTAGGTTTTGGACAAGTTTACGGTCAGCGTTGGGGACTTAGTTGAAGTTAAGCACAACTTATCATCCTGAAACAGATGGGAAAACTGAGAGAGTAAATCAAGTAATGGAATACATGCTTAGGGTTTATGTAATGGATAATCAAACCCATTGAGAGAATTACCTACCTTTGGTAGAGTTTGCCTACAATAACAGTTATCATAGCTCCATCGGAATGCCACCCTACAAAGCTTTGTATGGGAGGCCATGCAGAACACCATTGAGTTGGGATAGACTAGAAGACCGAGTAACAGTTGGGCCAGAATTGATTTAGGATATGGAAGAACAGGTGATTCAGATTAGGCATAGACTAAAGGAAGCACAGGATAGGCAGAAAAATTATGCGGATGCACACCGGACCGACCGAAGTTATGAAGTGGGAGACCAGGTTTTCATTCGTATCAAGCCTAATAAGAGTACCATATGGTTCGGGAAGGGGACAAAGTTGTCACCTCGATTTATAGGACCATTTGAACCCGTACATAAATCTCGTACTTCCACCTTACTTGCATAAAACTCATAATGTATTTCATGTATCGTTTCACGTCATTATGTTGTTGATGAATCATATAAACTAATTGGAAAGTGCGATTATGGACATTGACCCTCTTAGAACCGTTATGCATTTTGGACCGTAGAGTCCGATAGCTCGAGAACCATCTGGTAGACAAGTTAAAGGTCCGATGGGACAAGTATAGTCCAAGAACTGCTACATGGGAAGATGCCAAGACACTACAACGAGATTATCCCTCACTTTTTGACCACCTAGAGAACCTGTTTCTCGAAGGTTGGGTGTAACACCACCTTTTGACTTAGGCGGCCGAGTTACTTGAGGCCTATATACTTTAATTTCTAGTCACAATGAAACTATTAGAGTGATACCTAAACTTTAAATTTTATGAATGTTTTAAATGTTATTGATGATGATATATATGTCTGATCTATTATGTGAATGTAAATTTTACTGGAAATGTTTAAATGTTATTGATGTTATGTGAAAATGTGAATTTAATGAATGTTTAAATGCTATTGGGATGATGTTGGATATGATGCAATCTATTTTTGGGTAAATGATAATCTTGATAAGGTGTCCAAATTGAATTATGGGGTATTATGAAATCTAATTCCTAAGCTGGAAAACCTTTGATGTTAATTTATGATGCAGGGATACCAAATTGAATGATGATAGTATGCAATTACATGATGATAATGCATAGAAATGTATGAGTTTGTTACAGACTAATCTGAGGTTATGGGCTATGAAATAGCCAAGGATACCCGATGATGAAAGTGCATGTCGGGACCACTAACGAGAAACATTATTGTATGAATATTGTATGTGGAATTTATATTATTTGGATGCATTGCTATGATAAGTGGACCAATGCATGATTTCAGATGATGACAATGCCCAAAACCGAATAAACAATAAAAAAACTCCCAGAAAAACAGTGCCACTATATATTCCATTGTAAGGTGTGGACCCTAGTTATGATTAGGAGGGTGGGGTCATTTAGTGCCGTGTATCCTCAAACCTGAAGTCATGGGAGGGCCGGTGATGGACTCCCAAGACATGTGATGATGGTATCGGATGTTGCTAGGTAATTTTAATGGGAATAGCAACACTTAAACTAGGGTTCTATTTTGGAGTTAAGTCAATATAGTTGGCGCTCCAAGAATGATCCTGAGATGAAGGATAGGAATGGAGATGGAAGTAGGTTAGGGAAGGATGGTAGTAATAGTTGAGAAAGTATAAAGATTTTTCTGATGGTGAAATTTAATGTTTCCCTTCAAAAAAAGAAAACAATATATGAATATTCGCCAATTTAGTAACTAAAATACGATTGTCTAAATAAAATTGTTGAAGCAGATAATTGTAGTGGGAATTTCTCAAACAATGGATTGGTTGTCTTTTATAAAGACTAGTCTTGTTATTTGGATTGGTGCATACATAAATTACTAAAAGATGGTTTGATTATTAGTATGAACGAGACTTGTATGTACTAGCACAATTCTTGTACATATACACTAGTATGTATGGTTTTCTTGACTTGCCTAGCATTAGTTTCGGTTAATTGTTATGAATACGTGAACATGTTTCTTTCTTTTGTACCATAAGATACCTTAACCGGGACAACAGGAAAGATTGGGTGTATCTTAATGACCACCTTATAAATGGTCAGGATTATTAATTATAATTAATTTATTAATCTAACTTGTCCTAAAAGATAATTATGTAAACAATAATTATTTCTTAAATAATATTAACTAATTAATTATTATTTATTACTTGTTCATGTCATCCAAGGATTAGTGGTATTAATTAATAACCATTAATTAATTAGTAAAAATTAAAGGGGTTAATAAGTTTAATTTGATAAAGACTTACGTATACAGGAGGGGATAGGAAATTAAATATAAAGATAAGATAATAAATAGAAAGGATAAAATAATAAATAATTGGATAGGGGCATTAACTATGTGTAGGTAAGGAAGTAAATGAGTGAAAGTGATTGAAGGAGGGATATGAGGGGAGGAGGTTTCCGAAGGAGGATCATTCTATGGGGAATTTCATTTTGGAGGGTTATCTTGGATTTACGCAGGGGAGTTGAATTCTGTAGTCAAGAAGGATTAGTACAGGGGGCACAAATTTGCTGGGGGTTTTGGGCACAAAGGCCAGGATATCCATATGATATCCACGGAGCTAGGAAGTTATTCTAGTTGGCGGTGGCTCTGGTTTGAAGTGGTCAGGTGGATTCAAGTTAGACAGGGAAGCGTGAGGAAGGTCAAAAGACAAGCAGCCAATTAAGACTAGGTATTTTTAAATTAAGTATTTGTTTTGATACATTATGGTCACATTATTAGTTGATCAATTTATATGCGTGTCTTTGAATTTATAAGAGATTACGGAGTTTCATAAATCAAGTAGAAGTTACTATTTTGTTTGATTAATTATTTGGCGTTAAATTAATATGGCCACTACAATTTGGCCATTGGTAGCCCCTAAAATGAGGATTTGGAAATCTATGAAAATTCCCAAAGGGAAAAATAGGTACAAATGATTTCACATATATAGCATATGGGAGGAGGCAGGACACTAGTATGCTAGGGAAAAATAAATTATCTCTTGCTATTATGAACATTGTTTTACAGTGATGTGAGGCAAGGAGAAATTTATGAAGTGAAGGACTTGTGTTGAGGAGGAGTCAAATTTCCTCATGGATTCATGGTGAGGCGGTGAGCAGGGACAAGTAATTTGGCTCAACAGGAGAATTGGATTTGTTCCATTTGTTGTTCAACAACATTTCAGATATGTTTACCTACTTCTTATATGGTTAAATGTTATGTAAATTCTTGATTGGTAGTATGCATATGTTAAATATGGATGGATTGTATTGCTTGAAATTAAATTTTGTTGGAATGAGTTAACTGTAGGATAACTCTCGTTTGAGTAAAAACTTTTTGTACATCTTGGTTGGGAATGAATTTAAACATGGAAAGGTTAGAAGAGATATATGTGCTAAATAGAGCGTCATTTCAACTATTGTGCTAGAATTTCCTACCTGATATGTGATTCCTATACAACTAGATATTCAATAGTGAATTACAGACTGTGTAAACACTAAAGCAACTTGAAAATAAATCTGGAAATTAATATTATACGTATATAAACAATATCGACCATCCCTTTAATTATATGGATGATTGTTCCATTAATTTATCTTTTGTTGGAGATAAATCATGAATAGTATAGTCATACCAGTTTCATTGTACTATTGGGTATAATTGAGATAAGCATGAAAGTTAAGTTAAATTTCATATATATTTTTAAAGCGAATTCAATATCTTGGTTTGTACAAACAATGAAAATCAATGTACAAACATGAATGAAAACTTGAATTGATTTCCTACAATATGAATGGTTATATATATATATATATATATATATATATATATATATATATATATATATATATATATATATATATATATATACATATATTATAAATTTAATCTATAAAATGTTCCAACCGTTATGTAGAACCAACCGTGCAAACGAAGTTGAAGATAGAATGATTTCATAGAATAGGAAGCTACTATATATATATATATATATATTTGTCGGTATAAGGATTTCAAATCCATCTAGAAAACCTACTACATATGCAATCGGGTTCTGATGGCCTAAGTGAAAACATGCTCAGCCAGACGTGGTGGTAATTACAACAAGAGTCTTCTTTTTCATAACAATATATATGTCACTTTTGAACAATTTAAGTATAAGAAGAAGACCAGTGTAATGATAAGACTGAAATAAATCATTAATAATCATTGTATCATTTTGAGCATGCAGGAGAGGAATCATGTGACTCAATATTAAAAGAAAATTATTACATATCCCAATCAGACCAGAACGTCAAAGGTGTTTAGGAATCATGTGACTCAATATTAAAAGAAAATTATTACATATCCCAATCAGACCAGAACGTCAAAGGTGTTTCCAATCTTACGCAAGTACTGGGTTTTTCTTCGAACAGTGAAATGTCAACATAAAAAAGGGAATTACTCAATAACCAGCCACTATAGGAAATCGGGATGAAACTTTACATAATAATGATAAATCTAGGATGGAACCGTGATCTTCAATTTTAGAACCTGGAAAGATAATCCATGAGAGTTACTATAAAAGGAACCCGAATACCTTTTACGTAGGGAATGCCCAAAATCTGAAGCTTTCAGATGTACCAAACCTGAAAGAAATCAAGGAAATTTCCATTAGTATTTTACCAAAGAATAATAAGAATTCTTATCTAGGACATAGAATTTAATTATCGAGATAAATTAATTAACAAAAGATAAATATAGGAAAGTGTCTTATAGTACTTAACTCGGGCCTATGGTACAAGCCGCCTTTCCTCTTTGCATTCTTGAAATGCCATCCACAAATCCGAAGGGGGTGGAAGGGCCAAGGGCCGCCTGATGGGTACCCTCGTAGTAAAAAGGGGCCCATCTTTAATGTTGGGAACCAAACTCTTAATAAACTATCAGGAAGAAAAACATTCATACAAAAACCAATGGTATAATGAAGTATGTATAGTTGACCATAGGTTGAGTCTATGAGTTCAGTCTTGTTTTTAATCAGGCCCTGTGAAAAATAAAGAAACCACGAGGGCTATAAACCTTGTTCTTACCAATACAACAACATAATAGATTTAAGCGAGTAAAACTGTAGATTAAAGGGTATTATTCACAAATTCTGGAATGGACAAATGCAAATAGTCATACCAAGAATTTAGGGCTCATGAGACTGACTGTGTAACAAAGATTTGTATCAAAAACCCTTAATATTGTTTACTATACAAATCGTTTGGATACAGAAAGCATAGTAAAAGACCGAATGATATTGACGTGCTTAGACAGTAGGGAGGTTACGATTCCCGAGGGTAAGTTTTCAATAGTCAGAAACGAAAATTAGGATAGATTGAAGACTTCATTAATCAAATACAGAGCTATACGATTTTGCATAACTATAGCTGAAAGGAAAACTCAAAGCTATGAATAGCGTAAGGTAAATTCCCTTATACACAGTCGAAAATCTAGCTATTTGCTAGCGTATAAAACCCCATAATAAAACTCACAAGGTATGCAGTTAATACCAGGAAATAAAAGTAGTTATGCTGAAGCGACATGATCCCTGAAGGGATCAAACAAAGAAATACCCTCTATACCATTCAATGATAGACAATTCGGTCGTTCTATTAAGATTTTCGAAGAGACTGATATACCCAGTATTTTCATAACATAGAAACTTTCAAATGTAATTAACCAAAATTCCTTACCTCATGTAATGCGGTATCCAGCGGTTGGGGTCCGCCAAAAAAATTTCCACCAGAGCGAGAAAACATCCCTGACGCTAGAAATACCATTGAGAAAGAATGGTAGCTAGGATAACTTTGAACGCAGTTGCAGAATACTCAGAGCCAATGCCAAGAATGAAACAATAGACTTAGGAAATGATAACCCTCCATCTACTAGTCCAATGGTGATTAATGATGAGCAGTACCTAAGCACTATGATTAGGGAAAGGTGGCGAAATTTCAATGGGTACATTAAACAAGCGATGTCCCCAAGGAGGTGCAATACAAAATTCCTTAAATTCCTTTGGCAGAGTTCATTTACGCAATTACGGTCGTATGTATGAAAATCTCGCATCAAACCATGGAGAATCGTAACTGACAGACAGTTTGAGCCATAGTTTTATCTTTGCTCCTAGTTTAGTTGGAGTCTTATTCTTTACATCAGATCCATTGAACCTTATGCCAGGGTTAGTCCTGATGGGAATGGAAGTTACGCAAGAACGAACAACATGTAACCGACCATTTAGTTACAACCTTTCCAAACCCTAATACGTTCACGTACTGGCTGTCGTGTTTTATTTATTTATTAATTCATTCATTAAGTGCCTGTCACCTACAACCGAGGGAATTGATATATCACTTCAGAACTAGGGTTGTTTATACGTTGATGTTTTTCCCCATAGTATGCCTTTACATGGCACGATTAGAAGTATAATCTATGGTGAGAGTATATGTATATTTATAAACAGTTTTGTTTATATATAAAAATATATCCATATCCTTTGAGATTAAGTTTGGATAAATTCCTTCATTTACCTTTGATAAAGGATTTGGTAAGTGTAAATGGTGGAAAGAAAGAAGTATTGAATCACCTTATAATGTAGCAAGAAATGTCTGACATGTATTGGACACATTAATTAGGTCTAATGTCCCTAAGGACAATTTTTTTTTAGTTGTAGATTTAAGGAAACATTACATATGGTATCAGAGAAAAGGTTATAACACTTGGACCTTGAACAGGGCCAAAATATTTACTTAGCACATATTTTTGTCTATGTTAAACTAACAAACCATTACTATACAAACAAAAAAGTCTTTTTTTGTTCTGTTTTAATCATGGCACCCAGGATGAAGCAAAAATAAGACTTGAGGAGAATCTTGAACAAAGGCCTCCTAAAGATCAGAGATAGAACAATGACAGAAGCTCACCTACCGAAGTTCTGGAAACGATGAGAAATATCATTATTGAGTTGCAGGTTTTCAAAGCAGACAATGAGAAACTGAAAAAGGCATAGTAGGAACAACAGGAAATAAATGAAGTCCTCTTGCGAAGTATAGTGACAAAGAAAAGCCCAAAGGACGATAATCAAGAAAAAGAGGTCAGTAAAAGGGCCTCCAAGAATTGTGGTCCTGAAGCAAAAAAAGGGGACAACTCATTTGAAGGTACACCTTCAACTGAAGATAAAACAAAAATAGGCAGAAAAAGGAAACAGGTAGATCACCTTGATGGAGAGTTTAAGAAAATCAAACCATCGACCTTTGACGGGGAATCCAGAAAATGAGAGGAAGATGAAGCATGGTTATTAGACATCAAGAAGTATTTCCAGATATACAACTATTCTAGCAATATGAAGGTCAGAATGGCCATCTATAATCTGAAAGGGAAGGCCAACATATGGTGGCAAGACTTGGAGTTGGCCAAGGGTGTAAAATAAAAACAAATGGAATGGTCGAATTTTAATAAATACTTTAAGAAACAATACCTATCTGAAAGTTACTATGAAAGAAAAACCAAAGAATTTTATGAGATGCGACTCGATCAAATGGCTATGGAAGATATGATAAACAAATTACTGGAATTACTAAGGTTCCTGACTTATATCTGGGAGGATAAAGTGAAAAACCAGTAGTTCCTAAGTTGTTTACCACAATCCTATAAATATAGAATTGAATTTGATAATCCCAATTACTTGAGCGAAGTTTTCAAGAAAGCTCGAATGTGTTATGACCAATACAAACAACGGTCATAATTTCCCAAGGCTTGGAAAGACAAGAAACAAGACCGAATGAACCAACGGAAGAAGGGATATCAACGAACTCCTTTTCGAAACACAACAAAGAGTTTTCATAGAAGATATTTTCACTCCAACAATCAGAACACCCAAGGAGGTGGTAAAATAATAAATCTAGGAACAAAGAAGTTTGGGGACAGCCCCTGTGAATAGTTAAAATGTTGGGAATGTGGAGAACCTCACTTAAGGAGGGATTTTCCATGTTTGACTTCAGTAGCCAGAACTACGGTTCACAACCTACATGAAGCCTCTACAGTGGGAGCTATGGGTAGAAGATTACATCAAATAAATGCGACCATTGATGGCCGACAAGTTGACCACCAGTCCTTTGTGGTGGAAATTGAAGGTAAAATTAACAATACTCATATTTCTGTTTTAATTGATCCTGGAGCTATGTTGAGTTATATCACTCCTCGTATAGTGGATTCAAATAAACTTAAGAAAACAAGACATGCAAAATCTTGGCTGGTACAACTAGCAATAGGAACAAAAAGAAAGGTAGTTGATTTTATTTTTTATTATGAGTTCAGTTTAGTTGGTCAAAACATAAAAACAAATCTGAACATTCTACCGTTAGGGTCTTATGATGTAATTATCAAAATGGATTGGTTAGAAAGACTTAAAGCAGTGTTAGATTGTTATGAAAAAACACTCAAGTATCAAGATGAAAATGAAACTGCTATGACAGTTCAAGGTTTACAAAAAACAATTAGACAGATTTCAGCAATGCCATTCAATAAATGCATGAGAAAGGGTTGTCAAGTTTATGCCATCCAAGTAACAAACCTGTTAGACAAAGAAAATAAACCTAGCTTGGTGGATTTTTTTGTGTTGCATGATTTCAGAGATGTGTTTGTTGATGAGATACCTGAACTACCCCCAAGGAGGGAGATAAACTTTTATATTGACCTACTACCTAGTTCAGCCGCTATATCTAAAGCACCTTACCGAATGAGTTTTCGGAAATTAACATAACTAAAAATTCAAATGCAGGAATTATTGGACAAAGAATATATCAGACCGAGTGTTTCACCATGGGGAGCATCAGTGCTCTTTGTGAAAAAGAAAGATAGAACTCCGAGATTATGCATCGATTATAGACAATTAAACAAAATGACTATTAAGAACAAGTACCCCTTACCTAGGATAAATGATCTGTTTGACCAAGTAGGTGGGGCAAATATTTTCTCGAAATTGGATTTATGATCTGGTTATCACCAGATCAGGATAAAAGATGAGGAAATAAGTAAAACAACATTTCAAACGAGATATGCACATTAAGAATTCGTTGTTATACCATTTGGACTCACTAACGCACTAGCCATGTTTATGTGTTTAATGAACAATATTTTCAGTCAGTACTTGGACAAGTTTGTGTTGGTATTTATTAACGATATTCTAGTATATTCTAAAACAGAAGAAGAACATGAAGAACACTTAATAATAGTCCTGCAAACTTTAAGGAAGCACAAACTGTATGATAAATTCGATAAGAGTGTCTTTTATTAGAAGGGAATACAATACCTAGGACATGTTTCTTTGTTAAAGAATTATGTTCATGATCCTAATCATATGATCGATTGGAACTTGGTGCAGGTGGACCCATAAGTCAAGTTCAAAGAGGAACCTCTATGCATTCTAGATAGGAGAGAAATAGCACTTTGGAACAGAGTCGTCGCCCAGGTAAAAGTGCACTGGAAGCACTTTAGCCCTAAGGAGGCCACTTGGGAGTTGAAGGGAGATTTGCAAAAATCTCATCCAATCCTATTCCAAAAAAGGAACTAACACTGAGGATAGTATTTTATTGAAGGGGGAAAGGATGTAACAACCCCAAAAATAAATTATTTTTAAGTCTGAAATTTCTTAGAAAATTATTTCTATTTTTGCTAAATTCGAAATTGAAATTTTTTTTCCATTTATGGAAATTATGAATTTCAAATTTAGTTAATTTAATGATTATGATTATTGGGAAGATATCTGATTTGACCCAAATAACTAATTGACTATGACACTTGTATGAAACAAAATATTTTATATTTATTGCTGATGGACAAATGGAACAACCAGGTTAAAATCAACTGACCATGACTCCATGAGTGGGGAACATGTTGGAACTACTTCACGGATGATTGTTACAAGTGGAAAATCAGGAATTTGGACATTGGCAGGCCCTGGAAATCAGGGATTTGGAAAGCTGCGAAAATTCCCAAAGGGGAAAAGACCTAGGTACAAATTCTTTCACATATATAGCATATGGGAGGAGGTAGGATGTTGCCTAGTATGTTGGGGAAAAAGAAATTATCTCTTTCTATTATGAACATTGTTTTCTGAGTGTGAGGCAAGGAGAAGCTGTTGAGACTGAAGGACTATTGCTAAGGAGGAGTTTGAGTTCTCCCTCATGGATTCATGGTCAGGATAGGGGGTGAACGGGAAAAGTAATTTGGTTGCATCATTCTAGGGTTGGGAGAAACTTGGTTGTTCCATTTGTTGTTCGAAAATCGTTCAGATATGTTTACCAATTCCTTCTCTAGTTAAATGTTATGTAAATTATTGATTGGTAGTATGCATCTGTTAAATCTAGATGGATTGCGCTGCTTGAAATTAAATTCCGTTGGAATGAGTTAATTGTAGAATAACTCTCTACAGAGACTTTGAGTAAAAAAAAATTGTACATCTTGGTTGGGAATGAATTTAAACAGGGAAAGGTTAGAAGAGATATCTGTGCTAAATAGAGCGTCATTTCAACTACTGTGCTAGAATTTCCTACCAGATGTGTGATTCCTATACAAATAGATATTCAGTTTTATAATGAACTACAGACTGTGTAATCGCTACAACAACCTGAAAATAAATCTGGGAATTAATTTCATACATATATGAACATTCATATCTTTATCGGCCATCCCTTTAATTCTGGACAAATTGCTCTAATAATTTATACTATTGGAATGAAATAATATATAGTATAATACTTATAGTTTCATTGTACTTATTGGGTAAAGATAATTTTGGAAGTAAGCATGAAAGTTAGTATTATATTTCATATATATATTTGCGAACGAATTCAATATGCGAACTGTACAAACAGTGAAGAAAATCAGACTATACAAACATTAATGAAAACTTGAATTGATTTCCTACGATAGGAATGGTTATATATATGTGTACATATATTGTAAATTTAATATATAAATTGTTCCAATAGTTATGCAAAACCAACCGTGAAAACGAAGTTGAAGAT
>SNQJ01S0010190.1:133941-155376 GCA_010110895.2 Picea sitchensis
AAATGAACTAAGCACAATACTAAACATCTAAACTTATTTTTTTTAATAGAAGACTCAATTAGTACTTACTTGTTTAATATTGTTTAATATAGGATTAATTGAATTTGTAATAGAGTAAATAATTGTAAAATATTTCATGAAAAGTGTATAAATCAAAATTTATTATTATTTTTTATATTTAATGATTTAAATTTAATTAAATAAATTTAATATATTATAATAGTTGAACAATATAAATTAATAAAGTATTTGGACAAATTAAAAATAATTCAAATATAATAATGGTGATTTTAGCAAAAAGGACTATATTACTTGCTATGAAACTTCACATTAAAAACATATAGTCTCTTGACACCTAAGTTTCCCTGAAAGTAAACCAAAAGTGCATCGAAGGGTCAAAAATAAATCAACAGTTGAGTAGAGGGGATACATTCACTACGAGCAACTTTTCCATCAAAAGATTTACCCTACTAAGAGCCAAAATAGTACCAAGAGAGAAAATCGTTATTAAACATAAGGTGAAACTTGATTATTATGAGGAGAAGGTTCTCTCCTCATCGACAATAGAATGGGGATGTGTAACACGATAACATCCTGGGAGGACAATTCTAAAGCCGAAGAGTGGAGATCCATGTTGGCATGCAAAGCCACTAACTAGGAGATGCGTTGGTTCATCTATTCCATGCTAAATTTCATATCCACCACCTCGCTACAAACTTCGAAGACAATATGCATAAGAAATTCCCTTGAGAAAGAATGGCATGGACTAGAGTATGCACTATGAAATTCTTCCAAAGAGATAGGAGAGGATCTTGAGGGAGAGAATTCATCTTGTGACTCAATTGATCCAAAAGGAGAAACGTTGTGATCTAGGGTAATTTCCAATAGAAAAGTGGTAAGACAACATCTGTCACCCATGGATTTGTAGTCCACTTGGTACCAGTGGACTCTACATACCTATGTCATTGCAACCTTCTACATGTTCAAATCCATTTTCTCATCTACATTATGGAATGTTTAATATTATGTCACTCATTCTGGGAAACTCGATGAAACAACTACTTCTACACTCTTCCTATCCATCATCCTTTGAGAGTTATCACCCTGACATGATATTCCTCTCTCTTGGATTCTTGACATGAGGCTAGAAAAGGTACCAGTGACACCTTTGAAGGCATATATCAGTCTATCAGACATGATCCTGTGAATGTACCAGTCTGAGGGAGCCAAACACACATAAAAAATCCTCCCATTGACAATTAGGACCTTCCCATTTAACAAGGTGGGGAATTGAGAGTTATGTCCATAATAACTAGAGTCTGGAAGAGTAATTTCCCATTATATCCATTGTACCAACAACCATATGTCTCTCGATTCTCTCACACTCCAAGATATAAGGGTCATTAATACCCCATCCATCGACGAGACACGAAACATATATCAAGTGTTCGTTTGGAGGTTTGAGCTTCCAAGTGGAAAACAAATCCCATTACAGTTGGATAAATGACTTTTCATGCTTACACCCCATCAATGGGTAAACAATTATATTATAGCTTTTTCTTGTAATCTTTGAATAATAAAAATTAGTAAGATAATATCATTATTATAATTATTACTAGTGAATAATTATATGATAACTTTATTATTACAATATATGAAAAATACATAATTATTCAAATCACAGTAATTTTACGCGTCATATTTATGTATTTTTGTTTGTAAACACGTTTAATCAATATGTTGTATTGTTGGACAACAAACAATTCACCTTGAAGAAGACATTGTGTGGCATTAATGGTTACAAGTTTTTTCAATTGCAATCCAAAGTAAGAAATTTCATAAAACTAAAGTGAAATGTTAAATGGAAACTCTAAATTTAAATTAGTGATACATCTCAATTTTAATTTAAAAATAGAAAAATCATTAATAATGTTCATCATTATCATACTCATAATACATTTTATAAATCAAACAACAACAACATCAACATGATATGAAAAAACATAATATAAATGAGCAATATACATATCAATATACCTTTCAAATATGCATTTCATCAAAATCAATAAACCTGTCATATATACGTCTCAAGTAAAATATACAAAAATCAATATGCATGTCAAGTACATGTCAAGCACCACTACTAGCTATGTCCACTGCCAAATCCATAGGTATTAATTCCTATGATATTAGAGGTATAGGGTCTATCAGTACCCATATGAGATAAAAATGACGAAAGTAGAGTCTGATATATATCTCCACCGGGATCATGTGGAGGAGGAGGAGTAGGATCAGTGGATGGTGCACCTGCTGATAGACATGGATGAGGATCGATGGATATTTCAGCCAGTGACACACGTGGAGGAGGGGAAATCGATCGGTATAGTGGAGTATCGTTTGGTCAAGAATCATGTGGTAGAGGATGAATAAAATCATCCTCAGAGGATGAGCCAATTGATGTGAATGAGCACAATCCCTCAACCTCTAGATGAGGTTGAGGGAACCAAAAAAATGATGCATCAATGACATCATGTCTTGAGGAATGGTCACCCATATATTAGACAACTCTAGGACCTGTAAGATCTCTTGAACATGTACAAATACATGTCCCCACATAGAAATATGACCGCATATGTGATCAACCAACTCATTTCAGACTCTTTGATCCGACCTGTTTGGAGTGTTGGGTATCTATAATGGAGGATGTTGAGATGCCTCATCCATATCCTCATATTTTTGGGGAGGTACTTCCCCAACATACATTCCAATATATACAAAAAAATAGACAATAATAACCAAATAATTGAAACAAAATGTTACAATAAATTACATGTGCATTAACTAAGACAAAAAAAATGCAACGAAATTTATCAAAACATAATGATAATCTTACCTCTATCATTTGGTGGCATGTATAGAGTAAATATGATCTTTAAACATCCTCTCCTATCCATCCCTGCACATGAGTATTGTACAATATCAAGGACAGGATTTCCCTCCCCAGCCAAAAAATCACAAATCTCTCTATCGACTGAAGTACACAACCACTCTTGTTTCCCCCCCTAGGAAACAACTCCCCCCACATGCACATACACACATTAGTTATATTCCTATGAGGGAAGTGGGGTACTTTTGGTCAAGTGAAATGAAACCTCTAAAAAAATAAAGTAAATAACTTTGACACAAATGAGAAAAATAACCTCGTGTTAAAAGTGGAGCGACAATGATGCAATGAAAAATAAAATTGTCACAATAAAATATCGAACCACTTAATCATTTGATATATCTGAACTAAGATATATACATAGTACATCAAATAGAAACTAATTTGTTTCCTATCAAAGGTAAAATGTGTTAGTTTTGTGACAATAAGTGACAAGAACGTAACCTCGTCTACACGAAATTAATCTATCCGCAATTGATCACTAGCAACCTGGAAGTCCATAGAAACAAGAATGTTATGATAGGCATATCTTTGCACATATGCCAACTATCTCTCTCCTATGATGCCAAGTGGTATATCTTGGAACTAGTGCCAAGCCTCTCCCCTCCTACACAACCCAATGAAAAAATAAATATCCTCCTGTGTGGGTCGATAACACAGATTAGGACAAACCATGAACTCCTACCTATCATGATCTGAATGATGGATCAACTACTATAAAAAACAAGAGTCCCCCCTAAGGGATATAACCTCATAAAAATTGAGCATGCTAGCATTCCTTAAAAGGGCACGAGTCTGAGGTGAAATAGGGAGAGGTATCCTCTCTCTCTCTCCATCTCTCTAGCCTCCCACTCATGTACAAAGTTGTACATGTGGACCTATTACTACTCATATGCTCATCAACATCATCTATGATTCACATACAATTCTTTTTAGGAACATATATATAGATAAAACAAATTGAAATTATAAAACACATACATATATAACCATTTTGAATTTATCAAAACTAAAATTAATTTTTGTTTGCAAAAAGTTGTGGTAAAGTAACCAGTTCACCTTTAATAGATAATACACACAATGAGTGGTGCACCCTATTAGAAAAAAAGTACTGCAATTTTTATAGTGATCCATGTTATTTGGCACACTGGTGCCACTTTAGTCATGAAACATATTGTTGTGGTAATTTTTTATGTCTGGTGCACCAGTGTAACTGGTTCTTTATAATGCACTAGTTGGTCTATTGCAAAGATGGTGTCTCTTCTAATATGAGATGCACCATTAACACACACCGATTGTTTTAGCAGTGCATCCCTATAGAAACATGACTATGCTTATTTTTCAATAAGTGGTGTGTTTTATTCCGTGCACCTCACTGGTGCGATTTATTCCATATAACAAATTGGTTTGAATTTACTCATCTAAAATGATATTCATTGTTGATGTATATCGGTAAGTTCGATGCACTGTGTTTCTTCGAGCACTAGTTTGTATTTTTAGTGGTGTGTTTAGTTTTATAACGCATCAGTCATGAGGTGTCCCATTAGACGCATTTTTATGATAATTTTTAAATATGTTGCATAGTAAGGTGTAGTGAGGTGCATCGGTGAATTTTATTCTTTATAATACCCTAGAGTGTTCATTGCAAACCCAATGCCTCTTCTAAGATGCGACACATATTTAAACCATAGAGGATATGTCATTTCTCCATGTTATTGGGAGCACCAGTATGTCTTGTTTAGCGATGCATTTTTTTTTATAAGGCACCAGTGATGGGGAATCCCACCATACACACCACTAGGATAATGTTTTATTTGTGGTTCGTTGCAGTGAGGTGCATTAGTGTGATTGATTCTATAGAATTCACTAGTAAGTTTATTTCTAACACAATGCCTCTTTTTAGATGCGAAGCATTGATAATTCACACCTTCTATTCCAATGCACGATGTGTAGTTTTGAACAACGAATTGTGTATTTTTGAAATGCATCGCTAGTGTTTCTTCCTATAAATTCACAATATGAACTTTCGATTCTAGGGCTATTCAAACCTGTGAACTGGACCATGAGTAATTCTTGTAAAAAAATGTAAAAAAGGCCAAATTTAATCCCCACTTTCAATTTTAATCTAATGAAATTGAAAATAAGGAGGTAACAAACATATTACTTGGTCTCTTCTTGCTCTAGGTATAGTTTCCCCATAGATAAAAAAATAAAAATGTGCATTATTTTCCAACATTAAAAAATGTATGAAATCTACCAGCGGAGCTATCAAACCAAGCAAACAACATTGTAGAGCATTGCAAAAGGAGTAGTCGTAGAAGGAGTGTGAGCAATGGTTCTTATGTGAGTAGTTGGAAGCACATAAGGAAATGTGATAATGAAATTAGTTTTGATATATTTTTTTCTTTTACCCAATCATGGTGCGCCCAAAAGTAAGACTCACCAATGCATTATGTAGTAGCGGAACACAGTGATACACTTTATTCATTTTACCCTACGTTGACCCATACAATAAGATGCACTAGTGCATGGTAGTGTGAGTAATGAACCGACTAGATTTTTGGTTATATGTTAAACAAAACTGAGGCTATAGTGATAATAAGCGCATTGTTATTGTTGTTCCATGCACAACTATTATATAAGCATGGGAGCAGTTAGTCTTTTTCAATGCACTGGAAAAGGTTTTTTGGTTTCTTCAAATCAATTTTTTTTATTGAATAATCAATTGCTATAACCTAATATAGTGGATCCTTCATATGTTAATCAATGCTCTTAATTTATCATGGATCAGTGATATGCATTTTATTTCAAACAAAAATGTTATTTTACCATTTTAAATTAATGACGGTTATCAGTGCACCTTATTAGTTTAGCACCAAGTCATTATGTTTGTGGGTGCACTAGTGTGTTTGTTTGATTTAGGTGCACTAATGTAAAAATATCCATGAAAACCTCTCTTTTCCCACCTCCACTAATATCCTCCACTATAAATAGAAAAGGGATAGATTGTTCAGGGAAGTTTCATAAAAACATTCATCACAAGGTGTTCTCCTTGTAGTGATAATTGTGATCATAATTGTGGGAAAAATTGTCACCCCAATCAAAATATTTTTTTCAAACATGTTATACTAATTCTCATATGTTGTGCAATGATTCTTTCCTTCCTGTTGTGATGAATCATCGATGCCATTAAAGTTGTAAAAAAATTTATCATTGGACATATTGATAACCCCATGCAATCACTTTGACAACATAGTAATACAGAGTAGAAAATGTATTTGCAATTTACAATTGATAACATTTATATTGTAATGTGATTTTATCATCTTCCCTCATACTCGACAAATCATATTATCTACTCCTCCAGAATTCCTTTCCTCACCTCTTCTTAAAATCAAATCTTGGCCTATATTGTCTTCTCCTTCCCACTTCTCACCTCTTTTATCTTATTTTTTTTCACATGTACCTCACTTCTTATTAAAATGAAATCATGTCCTATATTGTCTTCTCCTTCTTGCTTCTCACCTCTTTTCTCTTTTTTTTCCACATGTACAACACTTCAACTTCATTTTAGTTCTCACGTATATGCTCATCTCAATACTTTTTGAATTGTCTCTTAAGAATTATTATAGTACAATATTATATTTATCCAAACATCATATAGTAGATGCTTGAGTGAAAAGGAAACCTGAAATCCTTGTTAATGAAAAATTGGTCGGTCTTATAATAATGAAATGCCCATATGATCATTCGGTCTATTATGGTTAGTAAGTGGAAATTCTAAATGATTGATGCAGGAGCATCGCCCACGTCAAGCGAGCCAGCACGAGAGCAGAGGACAGTTGGACGAGCGAGCGGATTTGTTTTTGAAAACACCTTGATAATTGTTGCGCAAAACATTAATGTGTAGAGTTAATGAAGCGCACTTGTATTGTAAATGGACCTTGAGTGGATAAGCTCACGTCCTTAGGTAGATGAGGCATTTAATAGATTTAATGTAAAGTAGATAGAACATTTAATTCTAGATTTGATAGCTTTAGAGCTCGAGAGGGAAACGGGATATAGACACCCTCCTTTGTACATTGTATTATGGAGTGAGAGAATTCAGAAGAGAAGAGCAGTAGAGAAGTGTATGAAGAACCTCCATGTACAGATATTGAATTAATAGAAGAAATCTTTGATTCAATTCCATGGTTGTATTATTCTCTGTGTATTGTTGATATTATGCTCATGAATGTTTGCTTCTTGTCATACATTTGATTTTATATGCTGTGTATGTGATTTCATGGTTAAAGTGAAATCTGGGAGGATAAGGAGTTAGTTTCAATTGTTTCTCTATCTTGAACCAGAGAATTCCTGCAAAGAGTGCAGTTGAATTGTCCGCAAGGAGTGCATGACTGCAGGGTTCAGATAGAGGTAACTTTTGTCCTAAGTTATCAGGAGTGCAAGTTTGGAAACGGAGCCGTGCAAGGCATGCGCAGGCTGGAAGAAGACTCAGAGTTGCGATTCTGAGCAAAGAGTTGAAGGATTTCTGCTACAGGAGTGCGCAGGATCAAAGACTTCATCACTTAGTCGTGATTGAAGATTTGCCACAAAGGGTGCGTGCAAGGAGTTCTTCCTGAGGGAATTGAAGTCGTCGAAGCTTAGGAGGGATAGGCTTTCAAGGTTGTTGAAGGGTAGCGCAGAGAAGTCATGTGAACAGGTTGAACGACAACATCGTAGGTTGACGAACGAGTCTTGTGGAGAGACATTTCGCGTTCGTGGGTTACGTACAGAAGAACGGATGGACGAAATTCTCTAAGGAGATTTTGTGAAACTCCGAGAGCCATTGGATCTCGTGGAGGTACAAGAAGGCTATAGTGCAGGAGCAGAAGAAGTTCGAAGCTCAGGGGACTAGAGGCATCGAGCAGGATCATGAGGAGCATGAGCTCTACTCGCGTATCGACATATCAAGACATCGGGAGAAAGGAGCAAAAGATTAGGTAGCGGAAGTCGCAATAGTGCGAGACACGAAGTTCTGACGAATGCGTGAACAGTGTGGGCCACAGCGAGGTGATGCGATAGGTGACGCGGGATATCGGCATCTCGAGCATCGAGAGTCGAGATAGGAATCACTTGGCCGCACGAGTAGTGAGGTTCCGAGGGAGTGAGTTCGCGAGTCTTGGCATTTCGGCGCATCGGGTATCGGGAGTTGGAACCCCGAGTGATTGGCGGCGTGAGAGGCGAAGTTGCGACATAGCGAAGTCTCGATAATCCGAGGGAGAGTCAGCATTGACCAAATACATCGCGTCTCGGGGATCCGAAGTTATAGAGCTCGAAGGTTGAACTCGCGAGTAGCAAAGTTCCGATCCTTTGAGTAAAAGAAAAGAGGATTGAGCGAAGCGAACTATGGGTGTAGATCTTCTAATTGGGAGATAGAAGGGTATTGATACTCTTCAGGCCGAGAAAGAGAAGGTCCTGGTGATCGCGGACGTGCGCGTCGGGAGGCGTTCGCATCAGAGTGGTATCAGAGAGGGAAGTCTTTGCTTTCAGTAGCAGAGAATATTACACCATGCCGCCGAGAAGGGAAAGATAGTCACCTGACCCAGAAGACAGGGAGGTGAGAAGAAGAGGTAGGTCGGCAGGGAATCCAGAAATGGAGTGCCAAATGCGAGATATCCGAGCGAGACTCGAGGAGATGGAGATAACGCAGAGACGCTAAGTTGGCGCAGGGGATCTTAGCGATTC
Organism: Picea sitchensis; assembly: GCA_010110895.2. Classification (NCBI taxonomy): domain Eukaryota; kingdom Viridiplantae; phylum Streptophyta; class Pinopsida; order Pinales; family Pinaceae; genus Picea; species Picea sitchensis. The sequence continues at coordinate 142,613 of SNQJ01S0010190.1, forward strand.
CGAGGTTGAAGAAGAAGCTGGACATGCAGAAGAAGTCACAACAGAGGATGCTTCAACCGAGCGGTTAATTAAAGCTATCGCCAGGATGAGTTCCAAGACCAAAGTGGATATTTCGGGCTATGAAGGAAGCCTAGATGTAGAAGAGCTATTGGACTGGATCCGAGCTCTTGACACCTACTTCAATTACGAGGATATCGAAGAGGACAAGAAGGTCAAGCATGTTGTCACCTGGTTGAAGGGACATGCAGCCTTATGGTGGGACGAGCTACAGACAGATAGGCGTTCCAAGGGGAAACAGAAGATCAAAATCTGGGATAGGATGATCGCGAAGATGAAAGCGAAATTCATCCCCAGAGATTACCAGATCACACTGTTCAGGCGAATGCAGAACCTAAGACAGAAGTTGATGATGGTGAAGGAGTACACCAAAGAATTTTACAAGCTCAACATTAGAGCAAGTCATCGGGAGAGTGATGATGAGAAGGTGGCGAGATATCTGAATGGTTTATGGTATGACATTCAAGATGAATTAAGCATGGTAACCATCCGAACAGTGGAGGATGCTTACCAGATGGCTCTGAAAGCCAAGGAGAAGCTGAGCCGTAAGAAAGGTCAGCGAGGGCGAGGCAGAAGTCAGCCCAGAGGCAAGGAAGTTTCCCAGGACAAATACCAAAAGCCCAAGGAGGAATGGAAGAATCCTTGGGTAAGATTGAGAGAGGTGGAACCTCACAGCGAGGACAACAATGTGCTGAGTAGAGAGGACAGTAAAATGATCAGTAGAGATATTATGCTGATGAAAACACTCTTCCTCAGACTAGAGGTCGAGGTAGGGGAAGAGGAGGAGTGATCACATGTTTTACATGTGGAAAGAATGGGCACAAGTCATTTGAGTGTCCAGAGAAAAAACAAGCTCTAGGAGAAACTCACATCACAGAGGCGCAGAAGCGTGATGTCGAGAATGAATATGCAGAGAGTGGAAGGTCGCTTGGGATGCATAAAGTTCTCCTAACACTCGAGAAGGAGGTGGAGAACACATATCAGAGGAGCCGACTGTTCAGGACATCTTTCACAGTCAAAGACCGGAAATGCAAGGTCATCGTGGACAGTAGAAGCACCGATAATCTCATTTTGACCGAGATGGTGGAGAAGCTGGAGCTGGAGACAACAGATCACCCAAGTCCATATAAAGTATCATGGCTACAGAAGGGACATCAGGTGAGTGTCACTAAACAGTGTTTAGTTGAATTCAAGATAGGTGGGTATAATGATAAAATTCTGTGTGATGTTATTCCCATGGATGTATGTCATGTATTGCTGGGTAGAGCATGGCAGTATGACCGAAATGTGGTTCATGATGGGAGAATGAACACATATACTTTAGAGAAGGATGGGAGGACACACAGGTTGCTTCCGATAAAAGATAAGGAAGTGAAGCCAGAAGTAAGCGATACAATACTTCTCATGAGTGGGAAGGAGCTTCTCACGGAGATGGAGAAGAAAGAAGATCCACAATTCTTTGTGGTCAAGAAACCGAGAATTGTCCTGACTAGCACAAGAGTGGATGATTTGTCGGATGAGATTCAGGAACTGTTGGGAGAGTTCGTTGATATCATCGTGGATGAACTACCTCGTTTTTTGCCACCGATGAGGAGTGTGAGTCACCACATAGACCTCATACCAGGAGCCAGTTTGTTGAATAAAGCCGCATATAGATTAACACCGCAGGAAAATGAGGAAGTCAAAAGGTAGGTACAGGAGCTACTGGATAAAGGACTGGTCAGGGAGAGCCTGAGTCTGTGCGCTGTTCCAACAGTGCTTAGTCCGAAGAAGGATGGAGGCTAGAGAATGTGTATTGACTCCAGAGCGATTAACAAAATCACCATCAGGTACAGGTTTCCACTACCAAGGATGGATGATTTGATGGATTTCCTAAGTGGGGCAAATTATTTTTCGAAGATTGATCTCAAGAGTGGATATCACCAGATTCTCATGAGGGAAGGTGATGAATGGAAGACAGCATTCAAGACAAACGAAGGTTTGTACGAATGGCTGGTCATGTCGTTTGGTTTGACAAATGCGCCAAGCACATTCATGAGACTGATGAATGAAGTCCTGAGGGAATTCATCAGGAAGTTTGTAGTTGTATACCTGGGCGACATATTGATTTTCAGCAAGACCAAGGCTGAGCATTTGAAACATTTGGCCATTGTGATGAGGAAGCTACAGCAGGAGAAGTTGTTGATCAATATGAAGAAGTCTTCATTTATGCAGACAGAGCCCATTTATTTGGGTTTTGTTATTTCAGCTAATGAGTTGAAGATGGATCCTGAAAAGGTGGAAGTGATTAAGAATTGGCCATCACCGAGAAATGTTTTCGAGGTGAGGAGCTTCCATGGATTAGCTAGTTTCTATAGAAAATTCATTAGGAATTTCATTGGGATTAGCGCAGCAATGATGGACATAGTCAAGAAGTGGCATAAGACTTTTCATTGGACAACAGAGGCTGAGAAGAGCTTCAATCTGTTGAAGCGGAAGATCACAAAGCAACCAGTGCTGGTGTTGCCAAATTTTCAGAAGACATTTCAGGTGAAATGTGATGCAAGTGGATATGCCATAGGAGCGGTCTTGAGTCAGGAGGACAGACCAGTTTCATATTTCAGCAAAAAGTTGTATGAAGCAAAGCTGAAATACTCCACATATGATAAAGAATTTTATGCCATCATACAGGCATTGAATAAGTGGAGGCATTACTTGATACCCAAGGAATTTGTTTTGTATAGTGATAATCATGCATTGCAGTTTGTGAGTCAACAGGAGAAGTTGAACCAGAAGCATGCAAAATGGGTAGAGTACATGCAGAATTTCACGTTTGTGATTAAACACATTTCAGGAACTGCTAACAAAGTGGTTGATGCTTTGAGCAGGAAATGTTTGCTGTTGCAGGAGTTCCGAGTCAAGACATTGGGTTTTGAAAATCTGAAGGACATGTATGCAGGAGATGCAGATTTTGGAGAAGCATATGAAGTAGTTGTGAATCCAGTTCTTAGAGATCGAAGCCCATGGATAGACTACATGATCCAAGAAGGATTGTTGTTCAGAGGCAATCAACTATGTATTCCAATTTTCTCCATGAGGGAGAATTTGGTAAAGGAAAAACACAGTGGAGGCTTAGCAGGTCATTTTGGACATGACAAAACATTCGCGAAGTTGAGAGAATTGTATTTTTGGCCGGGCATCCGAGCAAATGTCAAGAGGTTTGTTGACAGGTGTCAAATTTGTTAGCATTCGAAGGGAAGAAAGTAGAACGCGGGTTTTTATCAGCCATTGCCCATACCAGAGAGGCCATGGGAGGCGATCAGCATGGATTTTGTATTGGGTTTACCGAGAACACAGAGAGGGTTTGATTCCATCTTTGTGGTAGTGGAAAGGTTTTCAAAGATGGCACATTTCATTCCATGTCAGAAGACCAGCGATGTGACCCACATCGCAAACTTGTTTTTCAGAGAGGTTGTCAGGCTTCATGGATTTCCGAGAAGCATAGTCTCGGACAGGCATACAAAATTCATAGGTCATTTCTGGAGGACACTATGGAAGAATCTAGGGACAAACTTGGCATTTAGTTCAGCTTACCATCCACAGACAGACGGATAGACCGAGGTGGTCAACAGAAGTCTTGGAGACTTGTTGAGGAGCTTGGTGATAGAGCACCATGGCAGCTGGGACAACATATTGCCACAGGCAGAGTTTGCGTACAATGATTCAATGAACCGGAGTACAGGCAAAAGCCTATTTCAGATTGTGTATGGGAGACAACCGAGAGGAGTATCTGAACTTAGGGAGTCAGAACAGACTACGACTAGCAGTGCTAGTGCAGAATAATTCGCTGAGGCGATGCAGGAACTTCACAGCAAGGTGAAGCAGCGACTGATTGACTCAAATCGGGAGTACAAGCGTAGAGTAGATCAACATCGGAGACAACTTCAATTTGAAGTTGACGATCTAGTTCTCGCACACTTGAGGAAAGAAAGGTTCCCAAGGGGAACATACAATAAGCTCAAAATGAAGAAAATCGGGCCATATAGAGTCCTGAAGAAATTAAGAGAAAATGCTTATGAAATCGAATTGCCGGATGGCATCGGGATATCTCTGATATTCAATGTGGTAGATTTATACCCATTCAGGGCTGGAGAAGCAGAGGCTGGAACTGAGGGACCAATAGTCCAGTGGATGAAACAATTACCAGTTGCAGAAAAGCCACAGATGGAGTGCATACTGGACAAGCGAGTGGGTAGAAAGACCAGGCGAAAGAAGTATTTTGAGTACCTGGTGAAATGGAAGAATCACCCAGTGGAGGACGCCAGCTGGGAGACTGAAGCAGTTATCCAAAAGCATGGACAGACCGTGCAGGAGCTCATGGACAGGAGCCCATGAAATTTTTCAATCCCGGGAGTATGATGCAGGAGCATCGCCCACGTCAAGCGAGCCAGCATGAGAGCAGAGGACAGTTGGACGAGCCAACGGATTTGTTTTTGAAAACACCTTGATAATTGTTGCACAAAACATTAATGTGTAGAGTTAATGAAGCTCACTTGTATTGTAAATGGACCTTGAGCGGATAAGCTCACGTCCTTAGGTAGATGAGGCATTTAATAGATTTAATGTAAAGTAGATAAAACATTTAATTCTAGATTTGATAGCTTTAGAGCTCGAGAGGGAAATGGGATATAGACACCCTCCTTTGTACATTGTATTATGGAGTGAGAGAATTTAGAAGAGAAGAGCAACAGAGAAGTGTATGAAGAACCTCCATGTACAGATATTGAATTAATAGAAGAAAGCTTTGATTCAATTCCATGGTTGTATTATTCTCTGTGTATTGTTGATATTATGCTCATGAATGTTTGCTTCTTGTCATACATTTTATTTTATATGATGTGTATGTGATTTCATGGTTAAAGTGAAATCTGGGAGGATAAGGAGTTAGTTTCAATTGTTTCTCTATCTTGAACCAGAGAATTCCTGCAAAGAGTGCAGTGGAATTGTCCGCAAGGAGTGCGTGACTGCAGGGTTCAGATAGAGGTAACTTTTGTCCTAAGTTTTTAGGAGTGCAAGTTTGGCAACGGAGCCGTGCAAGGCATGCGCAAGCTGGAAGAAGACTCAGAGTTGCGATTCTGAGCAAAGAGTTGAAGGATTTCTGCTGCAGGAGTGCGCAGGATCAAAGACTTCATCACTTAGTCGTGATTGAAGATTTGCCACAAAGGGTGCGTGCAAGGAGTTCTTCCTGAGGGAATTGAATTCGTCGAAGCTCAGGAGGGATAGGCCTTCAAGTTTGTTGAAGGGTAGTGCAGAGAAGTCGCGTGAACAGAATGAATGACAACATCGTAGGTTGACGAACGAGTCTCGCGGAGAGACACTTCGTGTTCTTGGGTTACGTACAGAAGAACGGACGGACGAAATTCTCTGAGGAGATTTCGCGAAATTCTGAGAGCCATTAGATCTCATGGAGGTACAAGAAGGCTATAGTGCAGGAGCAGAAGAAGTTTGAAGCTCAGGGGAGAAGAGGCGTCGAGCAGGATCACGAGGAGCGTGAGCTCTACTCGCGTATCAGCATATCGGGACATCGGGAGAAAGGAGCGAAAGATTAGGCAGCGGAAGTTGCGATAGTGCGAGACGCGAAGTCCCGACGACTGCATGAACAGTTTGGGCCACAACGAGGTGATGTGACAGGTGACGCAGTATATCGGCATCTCGGGCATCGAGAGTCGAGACAGGAATCACTTGGCCGCGCGAGTAGTGAGGTTCCGAGGGAGCGAGATCGCGAGTCTTAGCATTTCGACGCATCGGGTATCGGGAGTTGGAACCCCAAGTGGTTGGTGGCGCGAGAGGCAAAGTTGCGACATAGCGAAGTCCCGATAATCCGAGGGAGAGTCAACGTTGACCAAAGACATCAAGTCTCGGGGATCCAAAGTTATAGAGCTTGACGGTTGAACTCGCGAGTAGCAAAGTTCCGATCCTCCGAGTAAAAGAAAAGAGGATTGAGCGAAGAGAACTGTGGGTGTAGATATTTCGATTGGGAGATAGAAGGGTATTGATACTCTTCGGGCCGAGAAAGAGAAGGTCCTGGTGATCGCGGACGTGCGCGTCGGGAGGCTTTTGCGTCAATGATGAAAAAATTCCTTATTCAGAAGGATGCATCCATTGGAAAATAAGATATGGCCATAGGGAGTTGGATTCTTAGAGGTTATTGCACTTGATTATGTAGAAACATGACAACCAATGGTAATCCTGAGTTTGTTGTTCCCAAGATGAGAGATCTGATAGAAGTTATGTCTCCACTTTCCTATAAAAGTGGTTCCTATGGTGTTAAAATATAGTATTTTATATATAATTAGTACCTTTTCAAAAGAATTGGGTTGACATTAACTTGTTGATATTGTGTGTAATGTGCCCATTATAATCCTCAGTTTGATTAATTCTTATGTAGATATAATATGTGGCTATGGCTAAGCGATGTAATATGTGAATTTTATTTCCACGTTTTAATAATAAAATGTAATGCTAGCTGCTAACGGAGCATGGACAAGAGATGGGGGATGAATTAATCCACAAGAGAGGGAAGTTTCTAGGATAATGGATAAGAGTGGTCCAAGGGGGGAATTACTCATGTTTATGGATTTAACTCATTTTCCTAAATATGCTATTGTATATGAACCTTCCCATTTCTGATTGAATGTTTCCAAGCCAATCATTAAATACATGTAAGAGGGTGGGTGTGAGTGGTCACATACAAAAGTTATTGGACACATGGGGGTTGATTAAAATTATATTGGGGAAGAGTGTGAGTGATCCAAGTGGATACTAGTGGCCACCCTTCTTTTCCAACTGGCTCAAAACAATTTTCTATCAATTTTGGCAATTTACTATTTTTAGTAGTTTTAACTTTCGAGACCATTTTGAGGGCCTAAATAAAGTTTTTTTAGGATCGAGCTTCTCAATGATATTCAAAGGCATGATTGATCCCCCAAAATGAATCTCCTCGAAGATACCTTTCCAACGGGCTATCATACGCCTAAAACAGAGATTGTATGCAAAAGTTACAACCCCGAGAAGTTGATGTACTAACTTACCCAAACGAGGCCCACATGAATTTTGGCACTTCATCTCCTAGGGTTAGGTTTTTGGATGTCTAGGGTTTTGGGCATTCTTGTTTATTGTAAAAAAACGCCTTCAGAGCCTCATTTTTATCATGTTCTTTTGAATGTGAGTAGCCATCACATCTCTTCTCAGAGATAAGCTACCACCATTCCAACAAGCTTGTTTATGCTGCATTTTACAGTTTTCAACTTATTTCGTTATTGAATAGAAAACCAGTTTTACTGTATCTCTATTATTTTGTGTTAATAAATTGTTAATAATATGTATTCATCTCATTCTTCTCATAAAATCCGTATCAGTGGTATCAGAGCAGGCTTCTCTTGATCATTTTTTTCAGTGCATGTCCTCGACGAGGTCTGAGTATAGCAAGTTGGGTCTCAAGCTTATCTCTCTTGAATAAAATCGCTCTCACACACCCAAGAAACCCTCAATGGTTGAAGAAAAGAAAAATGACGTAGCAGGCGATCCTATCAATCTCTTGCTTGAGAAATCTCTCACGTGACAAAGGGATGAAATGATGGAGAATTTTTCCCACATCCTTCAACGTCTGTCAATAGCAACAGGCGCATCTTCATCAAAAAACCACTTTGGAAGCACCTCTCCTTTCAAGGTACAAGTTAATTTTGATATTCCCATATTTGAAGGTCAGATAGATGCGGATGCCCTCGAAAAATGGTTAAATCTAGTAGACGGTTATTTCTCTGTTCACCATTTTTCCAACAGGGAAAAGATCACCTTCACACTCCTTAAAGCTCTCCCCCATGTCAAACATTGGTGGGAAACTTACTGGGAGAAAAGTTCCATAAAGGATTCTATAACATATGGGGTCGAGCCCACCTGGGATTTTTTGTGGACACGGTAAAGGAACAGTATTACCTTGTTGGCAATTATGAGGACCAGTACATGAGATGGACTACACTGCGACAAGAGAGGAGCCAAGTCATTCCATAGTTCACCAATACCTTCCATATCTTGCGCACCAAGATGGGTATCAAAGACTTTGAATGAAATTTGGTTCTGAAATACCATGGGGCTCTACACAGATACATCCAAATTGAAATGGATTTTCTAGAAATCTCATCACTCAGTGTTACTTATCGATATGTTGTTAAAATCGAGCAGAAATTTAAGCACCAGAAGAAATGGGAGTTCGGGTCTACAAATCCACAACAACCAAAGTATGACAAATACGACCCTAACAAATAGTCTCCTGAAAACGAGTCAAATCCATAGGAAAAGAAGGGTCATGGGAAGACAAAGAAGGACACCAGAAAATGGTGTGATTTCCACAAAATCCCTTGGCACAACACCGATGAATGTTGCTCCAAACATTCATTAGTGGACGAGATCAAAGACAAGGAGCCGAACCCTGATTTATAATATGATTCTGAAAATACTGGTAAAAGATAGATCATCGACGCAGACCCCACTGCTATTGTCACGACTGCAGAAATTCAACTAGAAGAACCAACAGACCCTAAAGAGGGGGAGTGCCTTTTTCATTTACATATGTGGGTGAAGGGGACCCTGCTGCATTTTATTGTTGATAGCGTAAGCCAGAAGAACTTCATTTCAACAGAGGTCGTCAAACAGTTGGGATTGTCGACAACACCACACCCACAACCATACAACATCTAGTGGCTTCACCAAGGATGAGATCTTCATGTCAACCAGAAATTTCGACTGTCATACGACATCCATCCCTTCAAGGATGAGGTATTATGTGATGTTTCCCTACTAGATGTATGTGATGTTCTCTTGGGCCAGCCATATATGTGGAAGCGCCATGTTGTTTATGAGTCTCGACCCCGTAGTGTCATTGTTTCTCTGGGGGGTCATATCTATATAATACCAGAGGCAGTTCTGACTACTATTCCACCTCAAAAGTGACGCAAGGTAGTATCTCATACTACAAAATTCATCTTCTTCACTATCTATTCAAAAGGTGAACAAAAGGATATTGCAACCACTACAGCCTTGGCCCAAGCACCTTCTATCCAACAGAAGCAGGTCGAGAAGATTGTAGAAAATTGTAAAGATTACTTCTGCACAAAAGAATCTCATGTATCCACACTGGTTAGAAATATCCAACCCTTCTAGCCACATGCTCATGATAGTCTTCCACAAACCGAGCAACGTGACATCTCCAGCAAGGCAAGCAGCTCACCAAGATTCAAATTCAGCAAATGTTGTTTCCTCTCCCCTAGGCACTCAACGCAATGGATGTCATTTCTTCCTAAGGAGGTAGTATTTATCTAGGTGGATATCTATGGCCACCCACCTTTTCCAACTGGCTCAAAATAGTTTTCTGGCAATTTTGGCAATTTACTATTTTTAGCAGGTTTAACTTCTGAGGCCATTTTGAGGGCCTAAATAAAGGTTTTTCAGAATAGAGCTTCTCAATGAGATCCAAAGGCATGATTGACCCCCCAAAATGAATCTCCTTGACAATAAATTTCCAATGAGATATCATACGCCTAAAATGGAGATTGTATGCAAAAGTTACGACCCCGGGAAGTTGATGTATTAAATTACCCAAACGGGGCCCACATCACGTTTAGTGCTTGATATCCTAGGGTTAGGTTTTTGGATGTCTAGGGTTTTTGGTATTCCTGTTTATTGTAAAAAATTCCTTCAAAGCCTCATTGTAATCATCTTCTTATGAATGCGAGTAGTCGTCACATCTCTTCTCAGAGATAAGTTGCCACCATTCCTTTCACTCTATATTTTTACAGTCTCTGTACATTTCTTTAATTAATATAAATCATGTATTACTGTATATCTATGTTTATGGTTGCATCTCTGATACATTTCTATTATATTATTGGATATCTACGATATCTCTGTGCATTTTCTTTATTGTATCTCCGCTTTCATTTCATGCTGAAAATAATATGGATCAGTGAGTTAAGAAAGGCAAGCAAAAGAGAGGAATTTCATATGGGTTGATATAGAGGTAACAATAGTTTGAAAAATTGGGAAATTAGTCATGTTTGGGCATGGAAAGAGAATTGGGAGTGGGTGCGACCATAGGAGGGGGGAATTATGGAGCATAATGGGAGAGAATTGGAGATTGAGAACTGAAGAGATTGATTGTGAGGCCAGAAGATTTACTCATGAGTGAGTTGCACTGAAAAAACAAGTGTTGTTGTTGGTTTACTGATAGTTTTCCTAGAAGCAATTTCCCTTGAATTCCCAGCTGAAATATTCCTAGATACATGTGTCAGAGAGACCCTGATAAATGAATGGCACATTCCTTGGATTATCCCTAATAAACAGATGGTACATCCCTTGGGTGAACCCTGATAAATGGATGGTACATCCCTTAGTTTATCCCTCATAAATGGATGGTACATCACTTGGGTTATCCCTGATAAATGAAAGGTACATCCCTTGGGTTATCCCTAATAAACTAATGGTGCATTCCTTGGGTTGGATAGGTCAAGAGGAAAAGACCTAGAGGAAAAGTCGAGATAGTTGTAGGAGAATATTAGTCTGGTTGAGATATTTATAAGTTGTGAGTGGACTTTAAGAGGCCACCCTCTTTTTTGGATTGCTAGCCTCAACTCGGGGGTGAGTGATTGTTGAGATTTGGAAAATTCAATCTATGGTTGGGTGGAATGTCCATCCCAAGCAGTTGGTTGTACGATTCTTGTTTAAGATATGTGTTTTATCTTGTGTTGAGTTATTTACATGTGTTATTGTTGTGCATGAACTCTGCGTGAATGAGAATGACTTATATGTTGTTGTAATCAACGGTTTAGTTGTATCTCAGGTTGATTATTATCATTCTTCATAGGCATAAGTTTTATGCTCATTACTGTAGCTAAATCTATTATAAATTGTAGTTGTAGGCTATGGGAAAATGGATGACAGTAACGGAATGGATTTAATTAGAAGACGTTTCATGTTATGTGTATTCCACATGTATTATTTCCTAGACAGAGGCTAGGTACATTACCAAAATGGTATCAGAGTTGACAAAGAGAATTTTTTTTGTGTGACGTGACCAACTTTGGTGGATCAATACATTACAAAGTGGTATCAGAGCCTAGTTTTCAACACTGAGCCTGCATGGGTCATTTAGAAGAGTGTAGAACCGAAATTTTAGAGTTGGAAAACGAACTATCTAAAATAAGGAGAGTTTGTTTGCAAATCGTTTGACAAAATGTTAAGGGTGTTCCATGGTGAAATTGGATGAAATTGAGTAAAAGCCCCAAGTTCCTACAACTAAATAATTGCAATTTCGAAGTAAAAGATTTGAATTTGAAAAGAAGCAAATAAATGTTTATGTATAGGGATTTATTTGGTTGTATTGAGCTTAGTCACAAAGCTATACTAATGACCCAAGAAGGAATTTCATTTTTGGGCGAATTTGAGCGTTTTTGGAATTTTGAAAAATAGGAGAAATTGGAAAAAAAATTGGTATTTTTCCATACGTTGATGTCATCATGACATGATGAGGGCCACATGTTAGATGAAATGGATTTATGTGACATGTAACACCATGGTGGAAGGTACACGGAGGAAGTGAGTTAGAAAATAATCCAAATGTTGAGACTTTTTAGATGGACTTATGAAAGGAAGAATTATTCTTTTGTGAGTCTGCAAGTCCACGAGTCTGTGAATCCATGAATCCGAATAGATGGAAAAATAATATAAGTGTTGAAAATTTTAAGACAAACTTATGAAATAAATAATTATGATATAATATGGGAACACAATTGTACATAATTTCATGGATATTTTTAATTATTTTGTCGTAAAAAATTTTGTTGGCTGCAAATCTTGCAGAATTAGAGGTACAGAAAGAAACTTAGTTCTTATATGAGGACTAAAGTCATGGAAGATGCTCAAAGGTATTATATCCATGGGGAATATTTCATAGGTTTGCATATCAACATGGGGAATGTTGAAACATAGTCAAATGGAAGAAGAGATAGGAAATATCCTATCACTGTGAGAAGTCTACATAGGGAAGTGAAAATCTATAGGGTTGATAATGAAAGGATTATGAAGGCTCAGGAAACCATTGGTATCAGAGTAGGCCTTCACTACAAGCCTTAAAAATCTTGAAGGAGATCCATAGACACACAAATGGATGATTAAGTTCCAATCCTTGATGAGGAAAACTATTCTACTTGGAGAATAGAGATGAGAATACATTTGAAGGACATGGGAGTAGCTATTTAGAAGGCAACCATTGGTGGATCAGTTTCATTGGAGAAAAAGTCAAAGTTTGCAACTCAAAGGTAAGGAAATACGAATGATGCATTGGCTCTCAATACCACTCTTAGTGGACTCTCAAGCCCTATCAAAGAGAGCATGGGACAATGCACTTCCACCAAGGATCTATGGCTAAAGCTAGAGGAGACATATCAAAGAAAGAAGGGGAAAGAATATATTGAAGATCACTCCATCAAGATCATTAAAGGTAAAGAATCTCTAAAAACCCTTGATTGTATTATTTCTAAATGTTATCTTGAAAACATTTCAAGTGAAGATAAATAATCAAGTGATGATAGCACAAAGGAAGATCTTGAAGACATTTCAAATGAAGGCAAAGAATTATTTGATGATGTTGGAAAAAAGGAATATTGTGAAGATAT
>SNQJ01S0010190.1:155426-166278 GCA_010110895.2 Picea sitchensis
AAAGTGACCACGGGCTATGACACTGTGCCTATCTTCAAAGGCCCTTTCAGGATTTCGGCGTTTCATGCTTTGAGGTTCTGAAATGAAGTGGAAGGAGGAGACCCTCTATTCTCCCGAAGTCCCGATAGTTGAAATGGCTTGATAATGCTCAATGTGTCCCATTGGATGGATGACCTAGATCATCTCTTGATCAATGGTCCTAGTTCTTTTCGACGTTTTGGGATTCGGGGATCTGAAATGCAGTGGAAGGAGGAGACCCTCTATTCTCCCAAAGTCTCGATAGCTGAAATGGCTTGATTGCGCACCATGTGTCCCATTGGATGGACGACCTAGATCATCTCTTGATCAATGGTCCTCATTCTTTTTGGTGCTTCGGGCTTCGGGGATCTGAAATGCAGTGGAAGGAGGAGACCCTCTGTTCTCTTGAAGTCCTGATAGATGAAATGGCTTGATCACACACCATGTGTCCCATTGGATGGACGGCCTAGTTCATCTCTTGATCAATGGTCCTGGTTCTTTTCGGCGTTTCAGGCTTCGGGGATCTGAAATGCAATGGAAGGAGGAGATCCTCTATTCTCCCGACATCTCGATAGCTGAAATGGCTTGATCGCTTCGTGAGTTTGGCCATAGGAGATGAGCTCAAGCACTTGACTCCATGCAACTATGCAACACAAAACTACCCGATGGCCATCGATCTGCCCCCTCTGTGGATTCTCACCGTTGAAATACAAAGTTCCCACTTGCTTGATTTTTAGGTCGGAAATAGGATCATTCTATGGGCTGCACTCAACGCTCATGGCTGTGGCCTTTGAATAAAACACACTCGACCAGTTTTCAAACCCCACTTCTATACATTTACACTAGGGGCCTGAAACTCAAAGAAAACACCATCTTGCAAGAATTTTCGCTAACAAGCCTGCTCATTTTTTATGAGGCTACATCCCTTAGGGGGGAATCTTGTTTTTTATAGTAGTTGATCCATAATTCAGATCATGATAGGTAGGAGTTCATGGTTTGTCTCGATCTGTGTTATCGACCCACACAGGAGGATATTTATTGATGCAGGAGCATCACCAACACATCAAGCGAGCCAACGCGGAAGCGGAGGACAGCTAGACAAGCCAACACAAATTTTGAAAACACTTTGGAATTGTTGCGCGATCTTAAATGTAACAATTTAATGAAGCGCACTTTGTATATTGTAAATGGACCTTGAGCGGATTGCTCTCATCCTTAGTAGGTAGATGACATTTAAGGTAGTTAATGTAAAGTAGATAGAATTTAATTCTAGACTAGGAGTTCAGACCAGATTTGACTGAAGAGATGACACACCCTAGGAGTTCTGAGATGCCTCTGTTGGGCGAATGTTTATGAGTATATTTACTCAGTTTTTTGTATTTTAGGTGGTATCGATGGTTGAGCTAGGCTCCCGACTGTAAATTTTTGATGAATCACTGGTTTCTCTAGTTATGTATTAGAACTTGAGACTTCTTTCCTTCTAAATGTTAGCTTCTTTCCATCTCTCTGTTTACACTATGTTAGAACCGCTCAGAATTGGAGGATCCAGTTGAGTTGCACCATTATAGGATGATGTATGTTGGATCACTATAATAGTTGCATGGTTTGTAATCAGTTCTTGTATTTTCTCAACGCTGAATGACTTGGACTTGGAAGATCCAGTCAAGTCACCTTTCAGTTCCCCGAAACTTTGAACCAAGAGGATTTTGTGTTCTGAGTTTTTCCTCTTCAAGCTGTCAAAGGGCTTGATGCCCGAGGCAGTCTTGCTCCCTCCTCTTACCAAGTCTTCCATCTTCTCATTTTACAATCAACTCACTGACTGAAGTTAGATCAAGACCTCTTCTTTTGTTACATACCAGGCCTGGTTTTCTAAGTTAGGGCAATATCTTCCTGGGCCTCTATCCATATGATCACCCCATTAAATTATTCGTGACATAAACTGATGGGCGTTGGTCTCTTCTCTTGCCGCAATCCAAGAGTGACTTCCGATGCTAACAATGCTAACATTCCTTAAAAGGGCATGAGTCTGAGGTGAAATAGGGAGAGGTATCCTCTCTCTCTCCATCTCTCTAGCCTCCCACTCATGTACAAAGTTGTACATGTGGACCTATTACTGCTCATATGCTCATCAACATCATCTATGATTCACATACAATTCTTTTTAGGAACATATATATAGATAAAACAAATTGAAATTATAAAACACATACATATATAACCATTTTGAATTTATCAAAACTAAAATTAAGTTTTATTTGCAAAAAGTTGTGGTAAAGTAACCAATGCACCTTTAATAGATAATACACACAATGAGTGGTGCACCCTATTAGAAAAAAAGTACTATAATTTTTATAGTGCTCCATGTTATTTGGCACACTAGTGCCACTTTAGTCATGAAACATATTGTTGTGGTAATTTTGTATGTCTAGTGCACCAGTGCAACTAGTTCTCTATAACGCACTAGTTGGTTTATTGCAAAGATGGTGTCTCTTCTAATATGAGATGCACCATTAATGCACACCGATTGTTTTAGCAGTGCATTTCTATAGAAACACGATTATGCTTATTTTTCAATAAGTGGTGTGTTTTATTCCATGCACCTCACTGGTGAGATTTAGTCCATTTAGGTGCACTAATGTAAAAATATCCATGAAAACCTCTATTTTCCCACCTCCACTAACATCCTCCACTATAAATAGAGAAGGGAGAGATTGTTTGGGGAAGTTTCGTAAAAACATTCATCACAAGGTGTTCTCCTTGTAGTGATAATTGTGATCATAATTGTGGGAAAAATTGTCACCCCAATCAAAATATTTTTTTCAAACATCTTATACTAATTCTCATATGTTGTGCAATGATTCTTTCCTTCCTATTCTGATGAATCATCGATGCCATTAAAGTTGTAAATTTTTTGATCGTTGGACATATTGATAACCCCATACAGTCACTTTGACAACATAGTAATACATAGTATAAAATGTATTTGGAATTTACAATTGATAAAATTTATATTGTAATGTGATTTTATCATCTTCCCTCATACTCGAAAAATCATGTTATCTACTCCTCCAGACTTCCTTGCCTCACCTCTTCTTAAAATCAAATCTTGGCCTATATTGTCTTCTCCTTCCCACTTCTCACCTCTTTTATCTTCTTTTTTTTCACATGTACCTCACTTCTTAAAATGAAATCATGTCCTATACTGTCTTCTCCCTCCTACTTCTCACCTCTTTTCTCTTTTTTTTTTCATATGTACAACACTTCAACTTCATTTTAGTTCTCACATATATGCTCATCTCAATACTTTTTGAATTGTCTCTTAAGAATTATTATACTACAATATTATATTTATCCAAACATCATAGAGTAATAGATGCTTGAGTGTAAAGGAAACCTGAAATGTTTGTTAATGAAAAATCGGTCGGTCTTATAATAATGAAACATCCATATGATCATTCGGTCTATTATGGTTAGTATGTGGAAATTGTAAATGATGAAAAATTTCCTTATTCATAAGGATGCATCCATTGGAAAATAAGATATGGCCACAGGGAGTTGGATTCTTAGGGGTTATTGCACTTGATTATGTATAAACATGACATCCAATGGTAATCCTGAGTTTGTTTTTCCCAAGATGAGAGATCTGATAGAAGTTAGGTCTCCACTTTCCTATAAAAGTGGTTCCTATGGTGTTAAAATATAATATTTTATATATAATTAGTACCTTTTCAAAAGAATTGGGTTGACATTAAGTTGTTGATATTGTGTGTAATGTCCCCATTATAATCCTCGGTTTGATTAATGCTTATGTAGATATAATATGTGTCTATGTCCAAGCGATGTAATATGTGAATTTTATTTCCACGTTTTAATAATAAAATGTAATGCTAGCTGCTAAGGGAACATGGACAAGAGATGGGGGATGAATTAATCCACAAGAGAGGGAAGTTTCTAGTATAATGGCTAAGAGTGGTACAAGGGGGGAATTACCCATGTTTATGGATTTAACTCATTTTCCTAAATATGGTATTGTATATGAACCTTCCCATTTCTGATTGAATGTTTCCAAGCCAATCATTGAATACATGTAAGAGGGTGGGTGTGAGTGGTCTAGGGGGTTGAGTAAAATTATCTTGGGGAAGAGTGTGAGTGATCTAGGTGGATATCAGTGGCCACCCACCTTTTCCAACTGGCTCAAAACAATTTTCTATCAATTTTGGCAATTTACTATTTTTAGTAGTTTTAACTTCCAGGGCCATTTTGAGGGCCTAAATAAATTTTTTTGGGGATCGAGATTCTCAATGATATAATAGGGAATGATTGATCCCCCAAAATGAATCTCCTCGACGATACCTTTCCAACGGGCTATCATACGCCTAAAACAGAGATTGTATGCAAAAGTTACAACCCCGNGGGTTAGGTTTTTGGATGTCTAGTGTTTTTTCCATTCCTATTTATTGTAAAAAAGGCCTTCAGAGCCTCATTGTAATCATCTTCTTATGAATGCGAGTAGCCATCACATCTCTTCTCATAGATAAGCTACCACCATTCTAGCAAGCTTGTTTCCACTACATTTTACAATTTTCATCTTATTTCGTTATTGAATAGAAAACCAGTTTTACTGTATCTCTGTTATTTTGTGTTAAGAACTTGTTAATAATCTGTATTCATTTCGTTCTTCTCATAAAATATGTATTAGGGGTATCAGAGCAGACTACCCTTGATCATTTTTTTTAGTGCATGTCCTCAACGAGGTCTAAGTATAGCAAGTTAGGTCTCAAGCTTGTCTTTCTTGAAGACATTTTCTCTCGCACGCCCAAGAAACCCTCAATGGTGGAAGAAAAGAAAAAATATGGAGCAAACGATCCTATCAATCTCTTTCTTGAGAAAGCTCTCACATGACAAAGGGATGAAATGATGGAGAATTTTTCCCACATCCTTCAACGCCTACCGATAGCAACAAGCACATCTTCATCAAACAACCACTTTGTAAGAACCTCTCCTTTCAAGGTACATGTTAATTTTGATATTCCCATATTTGAAGGTCAGATAGATGCAGATTCCCTCGACAAATGGTTAAATCTAGTAGATAGTTATTTCTCTGTTCACCATTTTTTTGACAGGTAAAAGATCACCTTCGCACTCCTTAAAGATCTCCCCCATGTCAAACATTAGTGGGAAACTTACTGGGAGAAAAGTTCCATAGAGGAGTCTAGAATATATGGGGTCGATCCCACTTGGTATTTTTTTGTGGACGCGGTAAAGGAACAGTATTACCCTATTGGCAACTATGAGGACTAGTACATGAGATGGACCACACTGTGACAAGATAGGGGCCAAGCAGTTCCAAAGTTCACCAATACCTTCCATACCTTGCGCACCAGGCTTGGTATCAAAGACTCTGAACAAAATTTGGTTCTGAAATACCATGGGGCTCTACACAAGTAAATCCAAATTGAAATGGATTTTCTGGAAATCTCATCACTCGGTGTTGATTATCGATATGTTGTTAAAATTGAATAGAAATTTAAGCACCAGAAGAAATGGGAGTTCGGGTCTGCAAATCTGCAACAACCAAAGTATGACAAAGACGGCCCTAAAAAATAATCTCCTGAAAACCAGTCCAAGCCATAGGAAAAGAAGGGTCATGGGAAGATAAAGAAGGACACCAAAAAATGGTGTGATTTCCACAAAAGCCCCTGGCACAACACCGATGAATGTCTCTCAAAACAGTCATTGGTGGCCGAGATCAAAGACAAGGAGTTGAACCCTGATTCAGAATCTGATTCTAAAAATACTAGTAAAAGATAGATCATCGATGCAGACCCCACTGCTATTATTGCGACTGCAGAAATTCAACCAGAAGAACCAACAGATCCTGAAGAGGGGGAGTGCCTTTTTTATTCACATATTTGGGTGAAGGGGACCCTACTACATTTTATTGTTGATAGTGGAAGCCAAAAGAACCTCATCTCTGCAGAGGTCATCAAACAGTTGGGATTGTTGACAACACCACACCTGCAACCATACAACATCAGGTCGCTTCACCAAGGATGAGATCTTCGTGTCAGCCAACAATGTCGATTTTCATACGGCATACTTCCCTTCAAGGATAAGGTATTATGTGATGTTGCTCCACTGGATGTCTGTGATGTTCTCTTGGGTCAGCCATATATGTGGAAGCGCCATGTTGTTTATGAGTCTCGACCCCATAGTGCCATTGTTTCTCTGGGGGGTCATCTCTATATAATACCAGAGATAGTTCTGACTACTATTCCACCTCAAAAGTGACACAAGGTAGTATCTCATACTACAAAATTCATCTTCTTCACAATCTGTTCAAAAGGTGAACAAAAGGATACTGCAACCACTACAGCCTTGGCCCAGGCACCTTCTATCCAACAGAAGCAGGTCGACAAGATTGTAGAAAAGTGTAAATATTCCTTCTGCACAAAATAATCTCATGTATACAAACTCATTAAAAAGGTCCAACCCTTCCAGCCACATGCTCGTGATAGCCTTCCACAAACCGAGCAACATGACATCTCCAGAAAGGAAAACACCTCACCAAGATTCAAATTCAACAAACGCTTTTTCCTCTCCCCCAGACACTCAACGAAATGGAGACCATTGCTTCTTAAGGAGGTAGTATTGATCTAGGTGTATATCTATGGTCACCCACCTTTTCCAACTGGCTCAAAATAGTTTTCTGGCAATTTTGGCAATTTACTATTTTTAGCAGTTTTAACTTCCAAGGCCATTTTGAGGGCCTAAATAAAGGTTTTTCGAGATAGATATTCTCAATGATAGCCAAAGGAATCATTGAGCCCCAAAAATGAATCTCCTCTACGATACTTTTCCAACGGGCTATCATATGCCTAAAACGAAGATCGTATGCAAAAGTTACGACCCCGAGAAGTTGATGTATTAACTTACCCAAATGGGGCCCACATCACTCTTAGCACTTCATATATTAGGGTTAGGTTTTTAGATGTCTAGGGCTTTTGGCATTCCTTTTTATTGTAAAAAATTCCTTTAGAGCCTCATTGTAATCATCTTCTTGCGAATGCAAGTAGCCGTCACATCTCTTCTCAGAGATAAGTAGCGAGTCTTTCACTCTGTATTTTTACAATCTCTGTACATTTATTTAATTAATAGAAATAGTGTATTACTGTATATATGTGTTTATGGTTGCATATATGATACATTTATGTTATATTATTGGATATCTACGATATCTTTGTGCATTTTCTTTATTATATCTCTGCTCTCATTTTGTGTTGAAAATAATCTGGATCAGTGAGTTAAGAAAGGCAAGCAAAAGAGAGGAATTTCGTATGGGTTGATATAGAGGTAACAATAGTTTGAAAAATCGGGAAATTAGTCACGTTTGGGCATGGAAAGAGAGTTGGGAGAGGGTGCAACCAGGGGAGAGGGAAATTATGGAGCATAATGGGAGAGAATTGGAGATCGAGAACTAAAGAGATCGATTGTGAGGCCAAAAGATTTACTCATGAGTGAGTTGCACTGAAAAACCAAGTGTTGTTGTTGGTTTGCTGATAGTTTTCCTAGCATAAATTTCCCTTGAATCCCTAGCTGAAATATTCCTAGATACATGTGTCAGAGAGACCCTGATAAATGAATGGCACATTCCTTGGATTATCCCTAATAAACATATGGTACATCCCTTGGGTGAACCTTGATAAATGGATGGTACATCCTTCAGTTTATCCCTCATAAATGGATGGTACATCCCTTGGGTTATCTATGATAAATGAAAGTTACATCCCTTGGGTTATCCCTAATAAATGAATGGTGCATTCCTTGTGTTGGGTAGTTCAAGAAGAAAAGACCTGGAGGAAAAGTCGAGATAGTTGTAGGATAATATCAGTTTAGTTGAGATATTTATGAGTTGTGAGTGGACTCTAAGAGGCCACCCTCTTTTGTGGATTTCTAGCCTCAACTTGGGGGTCACTGATTGTTGATATTTGGAAAATTCAATCTATGGTTGGGTGGAACGTCCATCCCAAGCAGTTGGTTGTACAATTCTTGTTTAAGATATGTGTTTTATATTGTGTTGAGTTATTTACATGTGTTATTGTTGTGCATGAACTCTGCGTGAATGAGAATGACTTATATGTTGTTGTAATGAACAATTTAGTTGTATCTCAGGTTGATTATTATCATTCTTCACAGGCATAAGTTTTATGGTCATTACTGTAGCTAAATCTATTATAAATTATAGTTGTAGGGTATGGGAAAATGGATAACAGTAAAGGAATGGATTTAATTAGCAGACGTTTCGTGTTATGTGTATTCCACGTGTATTATTTCCTAGCTAGAGGCTAGGTACATTACCAAAATGGTATTAGAGTTGACAAAGAGAACTTTTTTCCGTGACGTGACCAACTTTGGTGGATCGATACGTTACAAAGTGGTATCAGAGCCTAGTTTCCAACACTGAGCCTGCATGGGCCATTTAGCAGAGTGTAGAACCGAAATTTTAGAGTTGGAAAGAGAACTATATAAAATAAGGAGATTTCGTTTGCAAATTGTTTGACAAAATGTTAAGGGTGCTCCATGGTCAAATTGGATGAAATTGAGTAAAAGCCCCAAGTTCCTACAGCTAAATAATGGCAATTTCGAAGTAAAATATTTGAATTTGAAAAGAAGAAAATAAATGTTTATGTATAGTTATTGATTTGGTTGTATTGAGCTTAGTCACAAAGCTCTAGTAATGACCCAAGAAGGAATTTCATTTTTGGGTGAATTTGAGCATTTTTGGAATTTTGAAAAATAGGAGAAATTGGAAAAAAAATTGGTATATTTTCGTACGTTGATGTCATCATGATGTAATGAGGGGCACATGTTAGATGAAATGGAGTTAGGTGACATTTACTGCCATGGTGGCAAGTACACGGAGGAAGTGAGTTAGAAAATAATCCAAATGTTGAGACTTTTCAGATGAACTTATGAAAGGAAGAATTATGCTTTTGTGAGTCTGGAAGTCCATGAGTCCATGAATCCATGAGTATGAATAGATGGAAAAATAATATAAGTGTTGAAAATTTTCAAACGAACTTATGAAAGAAATAATTATGATACAATATGGGAACACAATTGTACATAATTTCATGGATATTTTTAATTATTTTGTCGTAACAAATTTTGTTGGCTGTAAATATTGCAGAATTAGAGGTACAGAAAGAAACTTAGTTCTTATATGAGGAATAAAGTCATGGAAGATGCTCAAAGGTATTATAGCCATGGGGAATATTTCATAGGTTTTCATATCATCATGAGGAATGTTGAAACATAGTCAAATGGAAGAAGAGATAGGCAAGATCCTATCACTATGAGAAGTCTACATAGGGAAGTGAAAATGTATAGGGTTGATAATGAAAGGATTATGAAGGCTCGAGCAACAATTGGTATCAGAGCAGGCCTTCACTACAAGCCTTAAAAATCTTAAAGGAGATCCATAGACACACAAATGGATGATGAAGTTCCAATCCTTGATGAGGAAAACTATTCTACTTGGAGAATAGAGATGAGAATACATTTGAAGGAAATGGGAGCAACTATTTGGAAGGCATCCATTGGTGGATCAGTTTCATTGAAGAACAAGTCAAAGTTTGCAACTCAAAGGGAAGGAAAGAAGAGTGATGCATTGGCTCTCAAGACCATTCTTAATGGACTCTCAAGCCTTATCAAAGAGAGCATGGGACAATGCACTTCCGCCAAGGATATATGGCTAAAGCTAGAGGAGACATATCAAAGCAAGAAGGAGAAAGAAGACATTGAAGATCACTCGATCAAGATCATTATAGGTAAAGAATCTCCAAAAACCCTTGATTGTATTATTTCTAAATGTTATATTGAAAACATTTCAAGTGAAGATAAAGAATCAAGTGATGATAGCACAAAGGAAGATCTTGAAGACATTTCAAATGAAGGCAAAGAATTATTTGATGATGTTGGAAAAAAGGAATATTGTGAAGATATTTCAAATTAAGGTAAAGAACCCTCAAAAACCCTTGATTGCAATGATGATGATGAATTTGTCTCTACAAGTGATGAAGAATAACTAGAAATAGTTTGTGTAAAGTTTGATGATAATTATACCATGAAAAGAATAGAAGAAAATCTATTAAAACTTCAAAAGGAAGTTGAAGAGCGTTTATATAGATATAGAAGTTATCACTATTATATAGACTATAACTATCTTTTGGATAACACTAAAAATTTTCTTAGGAGGAGTCTAAGGCACATCTTGAAATTAAAGGAAATGCTAAAGGAACAAGAAGAGAGCAATAAGACTAAATTAGAAGAAAAGGAAGAAGAGATCACAAGACTAAAGAATGGAAAAGAAGATATAAATGTAGATGATGAGATTAGCCAAAGTTTTGAAACCATTTTCCATCTCAAGACCCAAATTGAAGAAGCCAAAAGAATAGAGGAACTATTGAAGAATCAAATAAATGAAAAGGAAGAGTCATGTTGTAAGTTAGAAGCTAAAATTGTTGACCTTAGAAAGAAGGTAGAAAAGTCAAACAAATTCTTGAATAGCTCGCAAATCTTGGATGAGATCTTGGAAAGTCAAATATCACGACTTGATAAATCAGGTATTGGATACAAAGAAGAAGATACATATGCTTAAGCAAGCACCTCAAAGAATCATGAGGTAAGTCCATCAAAGAAGGAAGACAATGTTGCAAAACAACCATCTACACAAGGCAAAGAAAATTCCAAAAGAACAAAGCAAGGAAGACATCAAGAGGCTATCCTTGGGACACCAAAGCAAAGGTATGCAAGTATTTTTCATGGGAATTGT
>SNQJ01S0010190.1:169752-187959 GCA_010110895.2 Picea sitchensis
TGAATGCTAACTAATGAGTTTTGTGTAAGAGGGAAGTTTTGGGAAAAATATCCCCACACTCATTCACCCCCCCTCTAAGTGTGGTAGGTGTGTCCAACAAGAGATACTTCAGATCTTGAACATGTTGCATAATCTATTTAACAAATATTCTAGCACCAAGAAAGAAACTAGCACTATAAAAGTATTAGCGTCTAGATCTCACAACAAAAGGGATGATCATGGAAATGATAGGAAGTCAAGAAACATGAGCAGGCTCCATCATTCTCCAATTAAGTCCACTAGAAGAACTCATGCAAGCTCAATACCAAGAAGCATCCTAGGTGTGTCTCATGTTCGGAGGAAAAGAAGAAGGCCTAAGACAGACATATTGCAAGGTGAACTCATGAAAATAAAGCCACCTAATTTCAATGGTGATCATAGGAAATGAGAAGAGACATAGGCTTAGTTGTTGGAAATGAAGAAACATTTCCAACTGCATGACTACCCATCCTAGGTAGAAGCTAGGATTTTCACCTACCACTTGCAAGGAAAGGCAGCCATGTGGTGGGATCAACTTAAGAAATATAAGAACCTCAATGAGAAGAGAATCTCATGGAAGCAATTCAAATGATATTTCCAAGAGAAATATTTGTATGATCATTACTATGAGAGAAATATGAAAGATTTCTTTGAACTCAAGTTGGGAACCACAACCATGGAGGAATATTAGAAGCAGTTCTTTGAATTGTTGAAGTATGTTGACTTCATCAAGGATGAAAAGGTTAAAATCCAAAGGTTTATAAGTGGGTTACCCTCATTCTATAGTGATAAGATTGAATATGATAACCCCAAGACCTTGGAGAAAACCATAAGGAGAGAAAGGAACCTTTATGAGAAAAGAAACAGAAGGCTAGTGTTCCAAAAGACTTGGAATGACAGGATGAAAGAGAAAAAGGATCAAAGGTAGAAAGGTTTTAAGTCACCGTTTTTTATAAATAACTCTCAAGAAATTCAGCAAGGCCATGCAACCCAAAATGATCAAAATAATGTAGATTCGTTTGGGAAAAGGCCAAGGAAGCAACCTGTTCAATGTTGGGGATGTGAGGGGAATCACTTATCTAATGAATTCCCTCATAAATCATAAAGAATGAGAACTTACCACAACATTCATCATGCTAAAATAGTGGGAGACATGGGAGGAAGTATGCCAAGGATTTATGCATCCTTGGACAACAAGAAGGAATAATATCAATCCCCCATGATCAAGGTGGAAGGTAAGATTGATAACAATCCCATAAAAATTTTAATTGATTCCAGAGCTAGCCATAGTTACATAAATTCTAACATTGTTGAATATTTCACTTGCAAAGAAGTAAGCATAAGAAATCTTGGTCATTTCAGTTAGCCACAGGGGATAAGAGAAAGATCAATGAGTTGGTTAAAGATTGCCAAATAGACATGAATGGACTCAAAACAAAGGTAGATGTAAACATCATATCATTGGGTTCATATCATTGTCTAATTGGACTAGATTAGTTGGAAAAGAATCATGTTGTCCTAGACTTTTACAACAAGAAAATCACATGTCTTGATGAGGAAGGGAAGTAAGGAAATATTCAAGGCATTCCAAGAGCTGTAGATGTTAGAGAGATTTTAGATATGCAGTTGAAGACAATATTCAGGAAGGGATGCTAGGTGTTTGTAGCCCATATGGGGGAGGAAGCCAAAGATAAAGTGACAATCATTGAAGACCAACTGGTATTGAGGGATTTTGAAGATGTTTTTAGGGAAATCCTAGGATTTCCACCAAAGAGAGACATTGATTTCTCTATTGATTTGGTGAGAGATGTTGCCCCAATGTATAAGACATCAAACATAAAGGGTACACCAAAATTCAAGGAGTTACAGATGCAACTTAAACAATTGTTAAAAAATGGGTATATACGCCCAAGTGTGTCAGCTTGGGGAGCCTTGGTTCTATTTGTGAAGAAGAATGATGGAACATTAATGTTGTGTATTGATTTCAAGAAACTTAATAAGGTTACCATAAAGAATAAGTATCCTTTACCCAAAATTTATGATTTGTTTGATCAGCTAAAAGGTGCAAGAATATTGTTAAAGATTGACTTGGGATTAGACTATCATCAAGTAAGGATAAAGGAAGAAGACATCAACAAGAAAATATTCAGAACAAGATATGGGAATTATGAATTCACAGTAGTGCCATTTGGACTATCAAATGCCCCAATAGTTTTTATGTGTTTGGTGATTGGAGTGTTCAGGGATTACCTGGACAAGTTTGTTATTTTTTTCTTAGATGATATACTCGTCTATTCCAAATTAGAAGAGGAACATGAGAAATATTTAAGAATGGTATTACAAGTTTTGAGAGGGAACATATTATATGCTAAGCTAAGTAAGTGTATCTTTTATCAAAAGATGATTCACTACTTGGGTTATATAATATCAGTAACAGGGATAGAAGTCGATCTTGAGAAGATAGAGGCCATTAGAGGATGTCTAACACCAAAGAATGTGATAGATGTAAGATCATTCATGGGTATTGATGGTTATTATTGAAGATTCATAAAAGTTTTTTCAAATTTTCCAAGTCCAATCACTTCTTTTCAAAATAAGGGTGTGAAGTTCGAATGGAATTCCAAGTGTGAAGAGAGTTTTTAACAGTTTAAAACAATATTGGCAAGTGCTGCAATCTTGAAGATTGTATATCCAAACAAATATTTTGTTGTGTGCACCAATGCATGTAAGGAAGGTTTTGGTGGAGTTCTTAGTCAAAAGGATCATGCAGTATGCTATGAGTCCCAAAAATTAAAAGAGCATGAGAGGAATTATGCTACCCATGACTTGGAGTTAGAAGCGATTGTACATGTAGTGAAAATGTGGAGCAATTACCTTGTGGGTAAGAAATGTGAGCTAAGGAAAGACCACTATGGTCTGAAGCATTTGTTTGGACAACCAACACTAAATGCTAGGCAAACTAGATGGCTGGAATGTTTGAGTGAATATGACTTCGAAATTAATCACATAAAGGGAAAGGAAAATAAAGTGGTCGATGCACTCAGTAGGAGATCTCATGAAGTGCATATTGTATCCATTAGAATGTATATGACAAATCTGAAATAAAAAGTTATTGCAGTGGAAAATTCAGATAAGAATTATTTAAAAATAAAAGAGACATTAGAGGAAGGAAATTTTCAACAGAGATTTAATTATTATGAGATGAAAGAAGATGGAATTTCCATGTACAAAGGTAAAGTGTATGTGCCAAATTTAGGTGAGATTAAAAATGCAATTTTGAAGGAGATGCACAATGTGCCATGTGTCGAACACCCAGGATATCAGAAAATAATTGAAGCAGTAAGAAGCCAATATTTTTTTCCATGAATGAAGAAAAAAGTGACTAATTACATAGCCAGATGTTTGGAATGCCAAAAATTAAAGACATAACATAGACACCCAACAAGTTTGCTACAACTATTTCCCATTCCGGAATGGACGTGGGAAGTTGTCTCTGGTGATTTTATTAATAAGTTGTCAATAACAATGAAGAAACATGATTCCATCATGGTGGTGGTGGATAAGTTGACTAAATAAATGCATTTCATTCCAATAAATACTACACACAAGGCATCAAATATTGCAGATATTTATATGAGAGAAGTTGTTAGGATACATGGAGTTCCTAAGGAAATAGTTTCAGAAAAGGATCCAATGTTTACTTCCAATTTTTGGAAACATTTGTTCGAAGACTTTGGGACAAATATAAATCTTAGTACAATGTATCATCCAAAGTCATATGGGAAAACAGAAAGTACTAATGGAATAATTGAGGACATGCTTAGAATGTATGTGATGGATCAATGATCAAAGTGGGAAGATTATATCCATTTAGTTGAATTTTCCTACAATAATGGGTATCAGGCCTCATTGAAAATGAGTCCATTTGAGGCATTGTATGGAAGGAAATGTAACACCTTAGTGAGTTGGGATAATCTAGTAGACAGAGTAGTTGTTGGGCCAAAATTACTAAAAGAAATGGAAGATCAAATGGAAAGGATTAAGGAGATTTTAAAGGATGTCCATGATAGAAAGAAAATTTATTCAAATAGGAACATATTTTTCAGATATTTTAAAGTGGGATAACATGTTTTTTTGAACGTAAAGGCAAAGAGAAGTTCGATAATATTAGGAAGCTACCTGAAGTTGGCGGTAATATCTTGTTGTCCTTTTGAAATATTAGAAACGATAGGGCCAATTGTATACATGTTAGATTTTCCTGCATCCATGAGAGTGCATAATGTATTTCATGTATCATTACTTAAAAATTATGTACTTGATGCTAATCATGTCATTGAGTGGAATGTGATCCAGGTGGAGCACAAAGGGGATTTCCAGGTGGAACCATTATGCATCCTGGACCAAAAATTCAAAGTGCTAAGGAACAAAAACATAGGGCTGGTAAATGTTCAATGGACCTTCTACAGTATTCAAGATGCTATATGGGAGAATGAAGAAAACATGTGAGAAAAATACTCGTAAATTGTTTACAGTTTTGAAGAAGACATATTGCAAGACTCTATTTTGAGCAACTAGAGTTCCGAAACCACATCTCATAGTATTGACCAACTGTGTTGGGGACCTTGATAAATGAATGGCACATTCCTCATGTTAGCCCTGATAAGTGGATGGTACATCCCTTGGGTATCTCGTAAAAATGAATGGTGCATTCCTTGGGTCGACGAGTTGAGAGGAACATGACATTTTGGTTGGAGCTGTTGTTGGAGTTGTTAAATTGAAGAAATTTTATTTCTCAATATTGTATTGTAAATTTTCATATATGTATATCGGCATAGAGTGCAATGAGGATGATGCACAATTGTAGGGGAGGGGGAATGTAACATCCCCATTATAATCCCCAGTTTGATTAATTCTTATGTAGATATAATATGTGGCTACGACCAAGAAATGTAATATGTGAATTGTATTTCAATGTTTTAATAATAACATGTGATGCTAGATGCTAAGGGGAAATGGACAAGATATGGGGGCTGAATTAATCCAAAATAAATGAGAGTGTCTAGGATAACGGCCAAGAGGGGTCCAAGGGGGAAATTAGCCATGTTTATGGATTTAACCTGTTTTCCTAAATCTGTTATGGTATATGAACTTTCCCATTTCTAATTGAGTGTTTCTAAGCCAATCATTGAATACATGTAAGAGGGTGGGTGTGAGTGATCACATCCCAAAGTTATTGGGCACATGGGGGTTGTGTAAAATCATCTTGGGGAAGATTTTGAGTGAAGAAAGGAAAGAAAAAGAGAGAAATTTTGTATGGGTTGAGACAGAGGTAACAACAATTCAAACAATTGGGTAGTTAATGAAGTTTGGGCATGGAAAGAGAGTTTGGAGTGGGTGTGTCCATAGGAGGGTAAAATTCTAGAGTGTAATGGGAGTGAATTGGAGCTAGAGAACTGAAGAGCCTGGTTGTCAATCCAAAAGGGTGACTCCTATGTGAGTTGCACTAAAACAACAAGTGTTTTTCTTGGTTTGTTAATAGTTTTTCTAGCAGTTGTTTCCCTTGAGTTCCCAGTTAATATATTCCTATCTACTTGTTCCAGAGAGACCTTGATAAATGAATGGAACATTCCTTAGGTTATCCCTGATAAATGGATGGTACATCCCGTAGGTTAACCCTTATAAACAGATGGTACATTCCTTCGGTTATCCCTGATAAATGGATGGTACATCCCTTCGGTTATCCCTGATAAATAGATGGTACATACCTTCAGTTATCCCTGATAAACTAATGGTGCATTCTTTGGGTTGGGAAGTTCAAGAGGAAGAGAGTTGGTGGAAAATTTGGGATAGTTGTAGGAGAATATCAATTGGGTTGAGATATTTATGATTTATGAGTGGACTATGAGAGACAAATCTCTTTTATGGATTGTTATCCTCAGCTCAGGGGTGGGGTGAATGGCTGTTAATATTTGGAACAATCATTCTATGGTTGGGTGGAACATTCATCCAAAGAAGCTAGTCGCATGGTTCTTTTTTAAGACAAGTGTTTTATCTTATACTGAGTTATTTACATGTGTTAATGATGTGCATGAACTCTGTATGAATGAGAATAACTTATATGTTGTTGTAATGAATAGTTTAGTTGTATATCATGTTGATTATTAACATGCTTCATATGCATACGTTTTATGGTCATTATTGTAGCTAAATCTATTATAAATTGTAGTTGTAGGCTATGGGAAAAAAAATAACAACAAATGAATGGATTTAATTAGCACAAGTTTCATGGTATGTGTATTTCACACATATCGTTGCCTAGCTATAGGCTAGGTACATTACCAAAATAGTATCATAGCTGATAAAGGGAAATTTTTTGCCTGACGTGACCAGCTTTGGTGGCTGGGTATGTTACATTGTGATATAGCATTACTAGATTAAATTCAATCCCACTCTATATGTAAATCGACAATACAATATCATTTTTTTCTTTAATGTAGTTTGATGAGGAAAATTTGATAATTCCTTTTTTTTAGTATTTCAACTATGACCAAGAATTTTAAAAAATATTTTTTTTACATGTGAGATATTTTCATTTATTTTACCAAGGAAAACCTTGTGAAATCCCCTCTCTTCCCCAGAATGTCTAGATGAATGACATCCCAACCACTAGCTATAACATCATTTGGTAACTCTGAGGGAGTCAATTGGATCTATGGCCTCCCTATCAACAACATGCCTTGGGCAGATGGTCCAATTAAATGAGCTAACCCTCATGGATAAGATATTTTCATTTTTACACCTTGTGTGTTTTATTTGTTCTAAATTTCATTGAGATACTACACTTTTTGTCATACTCAAAATTGATTACATGGAACATATATGATAGAAGACTTGGATAATGGAAGTTAGTGTTAGTGTAGAAAATCACTAGACCATTAAGCCATGTAAAACAGGAAACACAGAAAGCATAATTTAGTAAGTACATATACAAAGACACTTAATGGAATGAAATAATTGTATCTAAAGAATTAGAAGGAACGACATTGCCAAGAGTGAGTCATTGTTACAATAGTGAAAAATAAGAATAATTGTATAAAAAAGGGATTTAAAAGGATATAAAAATAATAGAAGAAAAATGTGAAAGTGATGTAAGTAAAGTGGATGATATTGATAATGGAATTTCAATAAAAAAAATAAAAAAAGAAGAAGGATATTTTAGAGCCTCTAGTGGAAAAAAAACTCCTCTTAATTCTTTCGTAGTCACTCCAAAGTTGTAAAAAAAATAGGATGCCTTAGTAATTGAGATCACTCTTTAGGCCAAGGGTTAAGAAAAAAATGGAAAGCAATATTTATTGGACAAAATAATGTTGAGCTATATCCCAAAGGAAAAGTATTAACAAATATCCTATGAAATTGAATGTGAAGTCCTTCGATCCTCATGGTTATAAATAAAGGTTGCTAGATGATGGTTTCTAAATGATTTCAATTCCCTCTATTTCTCCTAAATGAATTATGGATAGATTTAAAAACTAATTTTATAAAAAAAAAAATCAAAGTGTTCGTGTGTTTAGTATTGAATCTTTAAAATCATATATTTAGTCATAAAATCTTTAAAATCCAAAACCAATAAGTTATGAATACGAAGAATGTATAACCCATCATTGAACTAGTCTTTTTTAAGTCAAGTCATAACAAGTGTTTTATATTTTATTTGCTAATAATATTATTATTCATGTTAGGATTCAATAACATATCATGATATTACCATAGAATGCTACTACACATTGCCCTATGAAATCATTAAAAAAATGATGATGAAAATTATAGTGTTTGATCCAATGAGATAATGAATATTCCCTTGATTTTATTAGGATAAATTGATATTAAACTTTGAATAGTGAAAATTCCCTAAGATGAGTTGATATTAAACTCTGGATAGTGGAAAATTAAGTATCCATTTTGTTTTCTTTTTCCTTGATATTGAAGTTATGATTACAACCCAATTGATAAACAACATTTAAATTACGATTACAACCCAATTGATAAACAACATTTAAATGGGAAGAATACCTCAAGACATTTGCATGCTCTCTACATGAGATCAAGGAGAGCTAAATAAATGATGCACTCTACTAATTATGAGGACACTTTTCAACTTGCGCCTAGACAAATCAATATGGTATGAGCCTCGCTATAACTTGATTGTCAAGGAATAGGTTGTGAATTGATGCATCCACGAGAAAATATAATATATTTATGATTGGAGTTGCTGCCTTACTCCTAAAATCATGGAAAACCCCTTTGGACACCTTTCACATTATGATTTATTATGTTGATGAAACAAGTAGGGAAGTTCATCGGATCTTAAAGATCAATTCCAATAAAATACTTGGTTAACGATTTATAATATTAGTTTTTATTGGAGAAGCCAATTGGGATTAGTTTTGGTGGTTAAGTGGAGAAAATATTGTTCTCTTCACCTATTTTCAAATTTTACTTGTGACATGTTTTCGCTTTGTCGGTAGATTGTAGAAAATAAGGTTGTATCGATAATATCACTATTTCAGAAGTTCTTGAAGGTGGGACGAGATGTTCCAAGCAAATTCTTTTAGTCCAAGGGGTTAACTTAAATGATTGTCACCAGTGTTTATAGGAATTTGGTTAGTGCTATACTAGTAGATGCTTAGTTCAAATCCCCTTGGGTGAGGTGAACTAGTCTACATGGACAAGTTTACTAAGGATGCTATACACATAAATGTGAGGAAGAATCCCTTGAGTTTCCTCGTGAGATTTTCCTTGGAAAAAAAAATATACTTCAAATACTAGATAAAAATATAGATTCTACTTGATAAAATTATCATAAATAAATGATCTACTATAAAAACTAATTAATAATAACTCCTATAATTTATGGGATTGTGTTTTATATTTTAATGGTTTTTACCATTCAAAAGTACCATGCAACTGATAAACAATTCATAGTGGATGATATTAGCGAATTGAGAAAATCTTATTGGTGAAAAAAACAATAACATATTGTAAAAATAATGACATAGCAAATCAATGAGACCAAGGATATTGAATGATTTTTTATGTGTGAGGAAGGGGAAGACACATTAAACTAATAGAGGGAAATTATGCTAGTAGGATTTTGTTAATGAAATTTGTTAAGATAATTTATAGCATAATAAAATGACAAGAAATAAAAGAAAAATATTGTATATATTTGTTAAGGATATTGGTATTTTTTTAGAACAGTTGAATCAATTTCAATGGTTTCAGTCAAAATTATGCAAATATTATTTTATAAAAGAAGAAAGAAATGGGTAAGTGTCAAGAATATTGTATATATTTGTCAAAGATATTGGTATTTTTTTAAATAGTTAAATCAAATTCAATGGTTTCAATCATTGTCCTAATCAAAACTATGCAAATATTATTTTAGAAAAAAAGAAAAAATAAATAAATGTTAGGAAAATAACAAGTAATTGTAAATATACCTTATGTTCCCCATAATGGTTTTCATCATTATCCTAATCAAAATTATGCAAATATTATTTCAAAATTATGCAAATATTATTTTAGAAAAGAAGAAAGAAATGGGTAAGTGTCAAGGAAAGAATAGGGAACTATAGATATACCTTATGTTCCCATAAATATACAGGATTACAAGCATTGGATTTTAATGGTCACAATCAAGGGGTGAGCCATAACCCAAGACTAGAGGCAAATAGAGGCTTAAAAATATTATTGGTTCTCGAAGAAGAAACACTATCTCATGAATTGTTATAGTATTTATGCAACTCTCGTGAAAAGGCAAAGTAATTTTGGTAATTGATTTGGAAATTGAAAATATTAAAGGTTTTCAACCCAATGAAAGTGATCATATTATGTTGGTTACAAATTAGACTGGGTATACCACGTTTATGACTTGGGACTATGCATATGATAATAGTTGATGATCAACGAAATATTTATTTTAAATCACGCCAATGAGAAGTGGAGGATATTTAGTAGAATATAATATTTGCAAGATAGATAAAGTAGCTATGGATAATGTTAAACGTTTAGTGTTTTTGTTTTCAAGATGTCCTTTGGAGTATCTTGGTGTATTTTACGATTCTACTGATTGGTGTATTTTACTATTCTACTGATGGGTCGAAATGGGCTATCAAAAAGGTAAGGAGAAATGTCCGATGGAAAGTTTCAATTAATCTTTCTCATTTGAGATGGAAAATTTTGACCAATATGTGGGTTTGGTTGTTACTATGAATTAAAAGAAGAAAAAGAGAAAGATAGTAAATTGCCTCCAAATAATTCTAATTGATTCTAAATCTAATCTAATTAAAACAAATTAAAACTATATAATCTAACTATTTATAACCTATCTTATAGGAGCAATTCTAACAAATAGAAACACCATAAAATATTATTACATACTACATAAATAGTTCATGTTAATAAGTAATATATTAAAACAATAAAGCTACAAGTCGAATCACAAATAATTGCAGATTAAAAATATAATATTACCAATTTATTCATTAGAAATCATAAATGTATAAGCATCTTAAATAAAATGCAACAAAAATAGTTCATATAAAAAATCACTCAAGAAACCCATGAAATGACATCACATGTAGAATAGTCTCATATATAGTCGTACACATTAATGATCCCAAAATGCCTACTAATCCTTATTGAATAAGAGATAATAGCACCATACAAAGAAGCAATGGGAAAAAGTCCTTTCATTCAATGGTCTTCCTTTTATAAAATAAGGAATACCTTTCTTGCTCTTTAACAATCAAGAGATACATCTCTTCGAATAATTTATTTTCTCTTGTTAGATAATTCAACCTTCCTCGACATTTTCATTAATGAATATACAAACATTATGAACAAAAATTGAGAACACCCTTGAGTAATTAAATTCTTTTTGTATGAAGTTGATGAGTCACAATTCTTGAATATTTATCCAACTCTATTCAGATATCTCTACGTCTTTTATCTCATATTTTTTTGGTTTTTTATACCATTAGTTAGGAAATAGGAATCCTACCAAAATGTTCTTCCCTACTCCAACTTTCCAATGAGCCATCTCCAACCTGATTTGACCACCCAGAATTCAATATATGGCTTGTTGAATAATGAATAGTCCATTTCTAATCAAATTTGTTCCTTTGTTTTCCCTGAATTTTCTAGGGATTTTTGTTACTGATTTGAATCATATTCCTCTTCTAACAGGTTCTCTTTCCCATCATATTTTCAATGATCCCTCTCTTGACTGATTTGGACTCCTGAAACATGAGTTATAG
This sequence comes from Picea sitchensis, assembly GCA_010110895.2. Classification (NCBI taxonomy): domain Eukaryota; kingdom Viridiplantae; phylum Streptophyta; class Pinopsida; order Pinales; family Pinaceae; genus Picea; species Picea sitchensis. The sequence goes on from SNQJ01S0010190.1 coordinate 181,089, forward strand.
CTTGTTGAATTTGATGCTCAACAATCATTGATTTGCCCATGGGATTAATCTAAGCCATAAATAATTATTGCACATGCAATGGGGAAGTTGATTTGAAATAGTTTATATTTTTTTCCCAACCCTTGGTAGTTTGTGCATGAATTTAGGGTAGGCACAAAATCTTGAGCCTGTGTAGATATTTTCGTTTGGAAACTGGAGTAAAAATAGTAAATAAAATAAAATAACCATGTACACATAAATCATAAATCCCATGCCCGAAAAAATCCTCAAAATAAAAATATAAAAAAAAAAAATCCAAATTCAAATGTATATATACAAAATAAATTATGGATAAATTTAGGGAAATTTTAGGCTTGGTTCTGCACTAGTCAAGGTTCCATTATCATTCAAGGTTCTAGACCTAGGTTGGGGTTCCACACCTAGGTTATGATTTTGCACCTAGAGATCAAAATTTAAAATAGGGATATCATGCAAACTCCAAATATCTGGATTTTGAGTCAGGTAGACATGTCATATTGAGATCGAGACTGTGTGAGTATTAATAAGAAAAATTGTGAGAAGGAAGTGGGTACAAGGATGACATGTAACATTGCACGTTAATGTTGTGTCAACACCATGAAGAGTGATCCATGGGATGAAATGGAGCTTGAAACTATCTTGGAATGTGGGTCTGGTCAATCCGATCAAGGGGAAAGCATAAATGGAAAACTCGATGGATGAAGTCCAATTGGCTTCAGAATCGGATGGTTGGGACGAATAAGAAACTAGGAAAGTGAAGTATTCAGACAACTCGAAGCCCTGATGGAGATAATTCGATTGGATGATGAGATAGGTCTGTAGTAAAGGTAATTCAATAGTATTTATGGAATATATAATCCATGATGAATGCTCTGATGGATCCCATATAATAAGATAAGTCCAATTGGATTATGGGATTTTGGGTTTCAGGAACTAGGATGAGAAAAGTAGTCTAACTTCCTAATGAAGAGTGTCTGAAAAGGGGGATCTAATAGCCGTGTAGGCTTCATATCTCAAGGGTTACTATGAGAAGATGGTAAATCATCTCCCAACGATGAAAATCTCAATAAGGTAATCCCATTGGTCAAGGTTTGAAATAAGGATGAAGATTCTAGATTAGGGTCAAGGTTCCAACCATGAATCAGGGTTATGGAAAAATAATGAAATATAATGGAATTCAGGCCTTGTAATGAAAAATATAAAATAATGCAATTGTGATAAATGCAAATCCAACTGGGTTTAGTGACAAATAAGTATTTCGTTCTTAATTATGGATTCCATAAGGATCAAGTTCTTATTTGAGAGAATCATAGCAAAGAGAAACAAGATTGAGGGATTCCCACATGCATTACAAGATTTAAGTGGTCAGGTAAAGATTTTTGGGGTTTCCCAAAGCACACTTGATTTTACTTCTTATGTTCATCGATTGGAGACCCTTGTCTTGAGTTCCCTTTCTTTTCTATCCAAATGAAGATGATATTCTACTTAGGAATGATCTCCTTGAAGACTTGAAATAGAAGAAGTTGTCGACAAATAAAGTGAATTTTCAACCATGTACCTACAACCAAATTAAGAATAAACTTTGTTATACAAGAAAGGAGATACTTGTCGATACATTATAAAATTTAGATCCCTTCCCCTTTCCATTTTACTAATAAATGAAAAGAGATGAAAATAAAGGCTTGTTAAAAAATCAGGAAATTAAAAGGAATCATTCCTTAGAAGAAATCATTTATGATCTTGGCATTTTATGAACAATTTTTTTCTATATACAAACTCAATTAAAGATGCATGTATTTAATCTCAAACTGCTAGAAACAATAAAAGATATTGTGGTTCTAGTTATGTATATTAAATTGATACATCTGATTATCATGTGAAATCTTGAGCATGAGTAAGAGGATAGTAGGTGAAATCTACACAAATTAACAATATGCTCTTTATTCAAGTGAACTATTAACTTCTGCATGATTTAGTGAGATGACAGTATAAGATGATGAACAAGGAAATGACATATCCTTAAAAAAAACTCTCTTCAAGTCATAAAAAAAAACATATAAACTTGCAATCTGATAGGATTGACAAACATCTTTAAATCCATCAAAACCTCTTAATGTCAAACGATCAAAACATGAATTATCAATCTCATCACACAAGGATTAAAAAAACATCATAAATCAAAAGGTATAATGAACAAAATATGAAATTATAATATCAAAGAGAATATGGTCATGAAAAACCTCCTCAAAGATAAACAATCAATAAAGATCCAAAACCCCTAACCCCCCCATGGTGGATAGAGAAAATTTAGTAGGCTCATAGTTGTAGTGGATTAAGCATTAGAGTTCAAATTGAGTCGGGTGTAGGGGGGGGATTTCCTTTTAATTATAAAATAAAAATGAAAGGGAGGTGGTTATGGCCACAACAAATGGCGACGCATTGGAAGAACGAATTATCTTTGTCATGGAAATCTAGGGAATTTACTTGAGATCTAAATGGTAGGTATAAGTTCAACAAACTATAGACAATTTTCCAATAGTCATGGGTACCATAATGATGCCAAATTATAAAATATATAACCCAGTATTTCAAGTACTTGTCATTTAACATACCCTTTCCAAAGAGTCAATTAGCGAGATAAATTATTTAACCAGATACAAACTTCTAATTGGATTTGGTTTAACCATGGATTTTCACTTTTCTAACAAGAATTAATCTACATAAGTGTGTTCCTCATATTTATTTTCCTGACATTTATTTGCTTCCATCGAGCATCCAGAGCCCCAAGGAAGTTATTGCGGTGTTGTACAAGGATATCCTTATTGCCAATGAGCGTCCATAGCACTAACGGGTTTACTTGTACTTCCCACACTATTAATAGTGTTTTTATCTTCCTTTTAATTTTAATTTTTTGTCACCCTTTTATATTTTGAATATAGATATTTCATATGCAAATACGGTATGAAGGAAGCGAAGTGATAGGATAGTTGTTTTGATTTTTTTAGTAAATGTTATGAATTTAAGTTTAACCCATAGGTCTCCATAAGAATAATCATATTATTAGTCGACTAATTAATGTGAGGTGGATGGAGGTCAAAGAAAATAGCAAATAGAAACTTTCCTCTACTTATGGATTATCATGGTATACTTAGTAAGCACATGTGTTCCAACACAACTATCACTCATTATCCACAATGAATAAATTCAAGACTAAGACATAATATGGAAACCAAAATCAATAATATTGCAATGAGCAACGATGATTAAAATTGATATCCAATCAAGCTTCTTCTTCCAATAAATTTTGTATTTTCTCATTACAATAATTCAGATTTTTTAAATGCCCAAGGCTAAACATTTACTAAATTCAAGAATTCACACCCTTTAAGTTTACTACCATAGTTAGGGTGTTAGTGGAGTAAGATTTTGAAAATGCAATATTTTCAAACTCATAAGTTACATTGATACTGTTTACCAAGATATTCACTACCTCTTTGATTATTCATCTATATCACCCAACGATTGTATCATTCATTCTTGATGGTATAATAAAATGGACCCACTTCCATGATTGAAATATGAAGCAAAGGGAGAATTTTTTTGTATAAATTAAAATAAATAAATCAAACTTAGAAAAAAAATCAAGAGTAGACCATGTCAGTCATTATAGGAAAAAATAACTTGAAAGATAGGCTTTTAATCCCAACAACATGATATAAATCATGAAAATTATCAAAAAAAGTATCTTCAGTGAAAGTTCATGAAACGATTTGGGAGAGATAGGTGTGTCATTCAAGATAAGGAATAATAGAAATCTTACCAAGGTAAAGTTATCAATATGTAAGGAAGAACACTCAAGGTCACAAGAGCTCATCATCAAGTGAATAATTTTCAACAAAATTATGTGATCTGATTGAAAAATACACATTTTCCCTTTCATCTAGTGAAACAATTAAAAATTTCCCGAGGAGCCCAACAACACGGGTTAATGGGAACACACAACCCAAACATATTTTAAATCATTCTCATGAAAAAATCCACTAACACTCAACCTCCCTCGAATCCCTATCATGAATAAGTCCCTTGGACATTTGAAAGAACTAATAATTCCAATGTATCTATCCACACAACTCTAAGCATGAAAATACATGTTCATTGAGAATTAGTAACATCAATTTGAGTATTGATAAAATGAAAATAGGAAAAATTGAATGATCACAAACTCTATCCTTCATAATAAATGTGTCACAATTATTATTCATGAGAAATATAGGTAAGTACGATCCATCCAACCATGCATCAATTCTTTCATAAAATATGCAATGATTACCATAGAAGTGGTGGGGGGAGTTCGAGTAACATACCTTTAGAGATCCATCTATGAAACTTCTTTGACTTTGTGAGAGAGCCTTAGTGTTGTTATAATCATTATTTTAAGAAGGCAAGCCAACATAATGATGCATTGACATAACCATTGGTCTAGTCCCAAGTGCCTTATTGTCTTGGCAAGCCTCCCTAAGTTCATCCTTCACATAATCAATAGCATGATATGAATTAGTGGGATTTAATAATATACATGGACTATGATCCACCATGGTAGAATGCATATCATTAAGATTATTGTGGCAACCACTAATGTTAGTTATCTCAACTAATTGTCTACTTGTGTAATAATATTTTATATTAAACATAAATGTAGGCAACTCAATAGAAGAATCGTTTATAAATAGTTTTTTTACAACATTTCCATCATCCCATGTAAAAGGTTGATAAGGTAGAGAATTAATAAATTCATGGGAAGGGGTCATATCCTCTCCTTCTTCTATATGTACATGATGAACATCTTTTACTTTTATGAGGTCTAGCCATGTACCATGAGTTCAAAAAGGATCCTAAATAGTTTCATGCACAACACATCCATCAAAATGATCAACGTACAAAAAATAATAAGTAGAATAATTAAGAAATGAGATGCCTCTCAAAAAAAGAGAAATATTTTCAAAGGTAATCTCTGTGAATGGGATCACTTTTCCCATAAGCATATTGAGGATTGGTTTCAATTGTGAATGAGTAGGCTCCATGCTAGGAATTGCTTCACAATAAAAACCTTCTCCCTTTTTTGAGCAATATATCAATTATTGTTCAAAACATGACATGCATTGAGTGTTTATTTCTTCTCCTTGAGTTAAATGATCAACATTGGTATTTTTCTTCTCTAAAGTATATAAACATGAAATATGTTCCAAAAACTACTCATGGCTAGGAGAGAGGAGAAAACTAACACAATTTTTAGAACAAAAGGGATGAACAAATAATTCAATAACTATAGGAAAATATTCTTAATCTTTATCATTCAAACTAAAAGAGGTTATAATAGTACAACAATTATGATCAACAAAATTAGTTCCAATTTGTTCCTTTTTGAAAGAAATCTCATGTTTTATGTGTCGAAATTTTCTTCCTCAATTAATTAATAATCATTTATCTCTCTCTCTTCTAAAAAATATCAACATAAAACTCTATCCAAGATACCTTGTTTTTTATTGTTATCAAGAAAAGATTAGAGAAAATTAGAAGAATTTTGAAAACAAGAGGGTTTAAGAATGATCTTGAGGAGATAATCAACAAAATGGTCATAGTTGGTGAACTTAAGAAGTTACTCCTAAAATTATTCATTCAAACTAAGACAAGAGTGTTCTACACCATAATCATGAACAAATAAGTTGGACTCAATCTGATTCATTCCTAAGGCACTTGTCAGATGTTCAGGCTCATGACAACTTACTCCATCTTTCTCTATATTTCCCTCTAGGGAAAATTTTAGGGGATATATATCTCCCATGGGATAATTTTCCATGCTTTTTCTAAAAAGAATTATTCACCAATTTCATTTTTTTCTAAAATGGATTCACCCAAATTCTATAGAATAGAATTATTTTACCTAAAAAATAGCCCAAATTTTATAGAAACTCTATAAAATCCTTAAGAATTTGAATATTTTTACAAAAATATCACCAACCATTCTATACTTTACACATTAAGGACTAGTACTATTCACCAAGGTTTATAAATGTAACAACCTCCTTGTTACGACAACAACTCTGATAACAGGTTCAAATTTTTTTTTGTTCTTTTTTTATAAGTGTGTGCACGTGTGTAGGAAGGAAACAGACACACTTGACTCTACGTCGCCACCCGACGACTAACAAAACGCAACCACGATGATCACCACAAGAAGACATAAGGCACACAACAATTAACTACAAGCATTAAATGACCATAGACATAAGGAAGAATCCATAATAGTAGATTTTACTATTTTTGCACAGGAAAGCAGGGCATTTAATCTTAGGCCTCTGCTCGGGAGAGAGAGAAGGTCAGATAGGCTCCTGGCCGACTGCTCAGGAAGAAACTAGTAACCAAACAACGAACAATACCCAAGCTAGACGAACACAGCAAGACGACATATGACATACCACAGTAACAACATGCGTTTAACGATGATCAAGCGACAATAAGTAAGACTGACTACCCGCCCGTCCTACCCTGCAAAGGTTAGGACCTCCAAGACACATAAGCAACGCTCAAGCCCAGGTTCCCATCGATTTTAACCATTTAAGGTCTCAGGGCTGGCGACTGTTCTGAGGAACATAGAGGTATCTACATCCCGCCCGACACTAGTAGACTAAGCACACATAAGTTTACGACCCGGTACAACACGAGTTTGAACAAGGAATACCATCTACCCTAGTCTTAAGGCCATTCCATCGTGCAACTATAGATCAAAATTTGTCATCTAGGTACCTTCTAAAATTAATCATTCCAGGACCTTATTGTGCAAGTCTGTTCTCAA
>SNQJ01S0010191.1:9230-75430 GCA_010110895.2 Picea sitchensis
CAAACAGCTTGGGTTATTAGACAACCCCGGACCGGTTCCACTCTCTTAATTGACGGACGGTCGTTTTCGCCCGTCAACACTACCTTTTACAATCCTCGATGGGAAGCCTCCTCTCCTTCCACGTGTTGCCTCCTCTTTATTTTGGGTTTTCGGGTATCAAGAGTTTGGAACTCTTGAACCACCTTATGTCTTCACAATCCCCAGTTTCACGAATTCTGATGCAATATCTTCTATGGGACCAACACTATGAGTCTCCCTTCGGTCTGTCGGCCCGTGTGATTTTAGACTTTTGGGTATCGGGAGTCCAAGACTCTTGATCCCAGAACACTGTCCTCTCAGGTTATTGAACCCCGAAATACCGAAATGCCAAAACTCCCCTTCACACTATTTTGTGTTTCGCAACTTCGGGGGTTCACATGTGAAGAACCCGAATGCCTATCAACGGGAATGTCGAAATCCCGATTACCGAAATGTCAATAATCCTCTGCCGCGACTTCTGATTTCGGGTTTTCTCCCTTGATGTGTCCCGATCTCTCTCCCTCGAGACTTATGAAACCCTGAACTCTAAAGTTCTGAAAAACTTAAACTTGTTCTCCCTGCTTCCACACACGAAAACCTCCTTTTCGCGTTTTGGGGATTTGATCAGCCAAGGATCTTAGCTTACACTTCAGACCTTCGAACCCTAAAATGCCGAAATGATATGACATCCCAAAATTCAATATCAATGACCCTTATCCTCCTTGCATCTCCTGCAGATCCTACGGCTCTTGCTGTTTCAGGAATTCTCCTCGGAGAATTCCGACCGTCCAAATTTCTCCTTCAAATATCTCTGGTTCTAAATTGACCCTGCGATCCTCCTCTTGAACCTGTCCTCTAAACAATGTCTAAGTTCTCTTCTTCCCCTTCAACACTTCGAAGATGCTAACTCTCCTGAGATTCCTTTCGCCAATTCAAATCTCCTATGAGATTTCTACATGCACTCCTTGCAACACTTCTTCAAATACTCCTAAGTATTTGAGCTCTTCGACCCTGCGCAACTCTCTGCAATAGTAGTCTTTCAATCACACAACCTCCGTTAACTGCTTCTAAGGCCTCGAATATCCTACACACACCTTGCATGGCTTTTGTGCCTGACTTTCACTTCTGCAGAAAATGAGAACAATGTTCTTCCTCCTGAGCTTTCAGAGATAAACTATGAACCCGTCAACGCACTCCTTGTGGACACTTCACTGCACTCCTTGCATAAATTCTTACTCAGGAAGTGAAAAACAATTGAAACTCATTCCCTTACTCTCTCAGACTTCAAACACTTAACATGAAATCGTACATACACAGCATAACAACAAATGTACAACGGAAAGAGTAAACAACCATAAGCATAGCATTAACATGTATACACAGAAAGCATTATTAACACCATGAATCTAAATCAAAGCTCTTTATATTAATTCAGAACTTCCATACATGGATTCTTCTACACGTCTCTATGATACAAATCCCCTATATTTTATATGCTCTATCAAAAAACAATGCCTCTAAAGATACAAGACGAGGGTGCCTATAATCGGTTTTCCCTCCAGCTCTCCAAACTGTCAAATCTAGAAATTTTAAAACTACCTACTTACATTAACTATGCATAAATGCCTTTATCTACTACAGATGAGAGCGGATCGCTCAAGATCTGTTTAAAATTTGGAAGTACCCCCTTCCTTAACTATCTCATTAAAGTCTGCGCATCCAATTTTTCAAAACATTGCAAAACAATTTTGACATGTGCAAAAATGTGTTGGCATTTGTCCCATGCTTGCTTGTTGCTAGCGATGTTCCTGCATCATACTCCCTCACATGAAAATTTTCATGGACTCCTATTCATGAGCTCTTGCACTGTCTGTCCATGTTCCTAAATTTCTACCTCATTCTCCCAGCTGGCATCTTCAACTGGATGTCCCTTCCACTTGACCAAGTATTCAAAATACTCTTTTCTGCTAGTCCTTTTGCTGACTCTCTTGTCAAGTATGCTCTCCATTTGTGGATTTTCAGCTCCAGGCATTTGTTTAGCCCATAGAACCTCTGTTTATTCATTGTTTTCCCCTACTTCTTCAGCTTTGTAAGGATACAAGTCTGAGATGTTGAATATCGGTGAAATTCCAATTTCATCTGGCAATTCAATCTCATATGCATTTGCCCCAAATTTTCTTATGATCTTGCATGGTCCAATCTTCTTCATTTTCAGTTTCTTATAAGTTCCCCTTGGGAACCTTTCCTTTCTCAAGTGTACAAGAATCAAATCACCAACTTCAAATTAAAGTTCTCGCTTGTGTTGATCTTCTCTACGCTTATACTCCTGGCTTGAGTTCTGCAATCGGTCCTTCACTTGACTGTGAAGTTCCTTCATTGCCCCTGCAAAATCCTTTGCACTAGCACTTCTTGTTTCATCCAATTTTGAATCCTTCAGTTCAGAAACACCCCTTGGATGCATCCCATAAACAATCTGAAATGGACTCTGCCCTGTGCTTGTATTGACCGAATCATTATAAGAAAATTCTGCCTATGGCAGAATGTGATCCCACTGACTATGGTGTTCAGTCACTAGGCTCCTTAGTAAATACCCCAAGCTCCTGTTTACCACTTCTATTTGTCCATCCATCTAAGGATGATAAGCTGAGCTAAATGACAGTTTTCTTCCTAGATTCTTCCACAAAGTTCTCCAGAAATGCCCCACAAACTTTGTGTCTCGATCCGAAACTATGTTGCTTGATAAGCCGTGAAGTCTGACAACTTCTTTGAAACACAGATTTGCAATGTGAGTTTCGTCATTGGTTTTATGACATGGTATAAAATGTGCCATTTTTGGAAATTTTTCTACCACCACAAAGATGGAATCAAACCCTCTTTACGTTCTTGGCATCCCTAACACAAAATCCATGCTCATTGCATCCCATGGCCTCTCTGGTATGGGTAACATCTCATACAACTCTGTATTATGTCTTTTCCCCTTTGAGTGTTGACAAATTATGCATCTATCCACAAATATTTTGACATTGGTTCTCATCCCCGGCCAAAAATATGAGTTGTTCAACTTTGAAAATGTTTTTTCATGACCGAAATGTCTGGCCAATCCTCCACTGTGTTTTTCTTTCAACAGATTCTCCCTCATGGAGCATTTTGAAATGCACAGTCGATTACCTCTGAAGACTAACCCATCCTAGATCATGTATTCATCCCATTGACTTTTGTTCCTAAGAATCGGATTCTTAGATTCCTCATATGCCTCTTTGAAATCTAGATCATCTCTATACATGTCCTTAATATTATCAAAACCCAACATTTTGACTCTGAACTCATGCATAAGAAAATATTTCCTTCTCAAAGCATCAACAACCTTGTTAGTAGTTCCAGAAATATGTTTAATTACAAAAGTAAAAAATTTCATATATTCAACCCATTTGACATGTCTTTGGTTCAGCTTTTCCTGTTGAGTTACAAATTGCAATGCGTGATTATCATTGTATAAGACAAACTCCTTAGGAACCAAATAGTGTCTCCACTTTTTCAGTGCCTGTATGACGACATAAAATTCCTTGTCATACGTGGAGTACTTTAATTTCTCTTCATTCCGTTTTTCACTGAAGTATGCGATTGGTCTATCATCTTGGCTCAAGACCGCTCCTATTGCAAACCCGCTGGCGTCACACTTAACCTGAAACGTCTTGTTGAAATTAGGCAACACCAAAATTGGTTGTTCTGTAATCTTCTTTTTCAACAAATTGAATCTTTTCTCTGCTTCTTTCGTCCAGTGAAAGGTTTTATGCCTTTTCTTCACTGTGTCCATCATTGGTGCGCTAATTCCACTGAAATTTCTAATAAATTTCTTGTAGAAACTAGCCAATCCATGAAAACTGCGAACTTCAAATATACTCTTCGGCGATGGCCACTTCTTAATCACCTCCACTTTATTTGGATCCATTTTCAGCTTATCTGCAGAGATAACAAACCCAAAATAAATGAGCTTTGTCTTCATGAATGAGGATTTCTTCATGTTTATCGGCATCTTCTCCTGCTGTAATCTCTTCATCACTGTAGCCAAATGCTTCAAGTGATTTGTCTCTGTTCTGCTGAAAATCAGTATATCATCAAGATATACGATGAAAAAATTCTCGATGAACTCCTTCAGAACTTCATTCATCAGCCTCATGAAAGTACTCGATGCGTTCGTTAAGACAAATGGCATAACAAGCCATTCATACAGTCCCTCATTCGTCTTGAAGGCTATCTTCCACTCGTCTCCTTCTCTCATACAGATTTGATGATAACCACTTTTCAAATCAATCTTTGAAAAAAGTTTTGCCCCACTCAAACAATCCATCAGATCATCCATTCTTGGCAATGGAAATCTATACCTAATTGTAATCTTGTTTATTGCTCTTGATTCCGTACACATCCTCCAACCTCCATCTTTATTTGGGCTGAGCATTGTCGGAACAACACATGGACTCAAGATTTCTCTAACCAATCCTTTGTCTATTAAATCCTGGACCTGTCTTTTGACCTCTTCATTCTCCTGCGGTGTCAATCTGTACGCTGCTTTGTTTGGAAAACTAGCTCTAGGTATGAGATCAATATGATGACTCACACTTTTGATCAGTGGCAACAAACAAGGTAGTTCATCCACTACTATGTCAGCAAATTCCTCCAACAACTTATGGATTTCTTCTAGTAAATCATCCACTCTTGTATTGGTTAAAACAATCTGAGGTTTCCTCACCACGACGAATTGTGTTTCTTCCATCTTCTTAACCTTTGTAAGAAGTTCCTTCCCACTCATGAGAAGTATAATGTTTCTAACTTCGGGCTTTGCCTCTTTGTCCTTGATTGGCAACAACATGTGAGTCCTCCCATTCTTCTCCAGGGTGTATGTCTTATTTCTCCCATCATGAATCACATTTATGTCATATTGCCACGGTCTACCCAGCAATAGATGACAAACATCCATGGGAATGACATCGTACAATATTTCATCTTTATACCCTCCTATTTTAAATTCAACCAAATAGTGACATTTACCTGGTGTCCTTTTTGTAGCCACGAAACTCTGTATGGACTTGGATGTTCACTCGTCTCCAACTCCAGCTTCTCTACCATCTCCATAGAAATGAGATTGTCTTTGCTACCACTGTCCACAATGACTTTGCATACCCTGTCTTTGGTCTTGCAAGCAGTCCGAAAAAGGTTGTTCCTTTGAGATGGATTCTCCACCTCCTTCTCTGGTGTTAAGAGAACCTTCTACATCATCAATGATCTTCCACCTTCAACATCCTCTGCCTCAACATTCCATCTTTGTGCTTCGGCAATGTGAGTCTCACCCCCTTCTTTCTTCTTATCTGGACATTCATAAGACTTATGCCCATTCTTTCCACATGTGAAGCATTTTATTTCACCGCCTCTGCCTCTTCCTCTTCCTCTGGTTTGAGGAAAAGTATTTATGTCTGCATACTGTCCTCTTTGTGAGCTTCCACCTCTCTCAGTCCGAGTCTGATGTTTCATCGATTCCTCTTTAGGTTTCTCACTTCTGTCCTAGGCAACTGGTTTGCCTCTATTTTGACTTTTGGCTCGGCCTCTCTGACCTTGTTTTTGACTTAGCTTCTCTTTAGCTTTCAGAGCCATCTGATAAGCATCCTCCACACTTCGAAGGCTCATCATGCTCATCTCATCTTGAATGTCATACCATATAGCATTCATATACCTAGCAACCTTTTCATCATCATTTTCTCGATGACCTGCTCTGATGTTCATCCTGTAGAATTCTTCGGTGTACTCCTTCACTGACATTAGTTTCTGTCTCAAATTATGCATCCTCCAGAACAGAGTGATTTGGTAATCCCTGGGAATGAATTTTTCCTTCATCTTCGCGACCATTCTATCTCAACTCTTAATTTTCTGCTTTCCCTTGTAGCATTTGTCAGCTTGTAGTTCATTCCACCATAATGTTGCATGTCCTTTAAGTCTCGTGACAACATGTTTGACCTTCTTGTCCTCCTCAACATCTTCATAGTCAAAATATGTTTCCATATCTCTAATCCAGTCTATAAGATCTTCAACATCCAGGCTTCCTTCATATACTGGAATGTCCATTTTTTCCCTAGCACCTATCCTCACAATAGCCCTGAATACTCGTTCATTTACTGCAACTTCTTCTCCTTCCTGTCCAACTTCGTTTTCACTTTTAGCCTCGCTGATATCCCTAACATTGACTGTGCGCCTCTGTTCTATATCCATGGCATCAAGCCTGGCACGTAGGTCACGCATTTCTCTCTCCACTACTACATCAGGCATTGGCCTTTCTCTTCTTCTCGGTGGCATGGTAAATCCTTCTTCTCCCTCTATCTGAAATCTACAAATAGAGAAGGGATCTGATACCACAACTGACGTACACCCCCAGAACCATAGGTCGGAATCCACACAATATCTTTTTCTTTCGGCCAGAGAGCTCGAATGGCTCTTCTATTTCCCTTTCGGGAAATCAACCCACAACAAACCTTGAGGAAATTCCTCGTTTACTTCGGGATATCGGATTTCATGATTTCGCAAGTCCTGTGGTTGAGCACCTTACTTCTTCGACCTATGAAACCCAAAATACTTAACCACTTGGTCTTCTTGATGTCAATTTTGGCTTTTCTCCTTTCACGATTTCAGGATTTGCGATGTCGTGCAACTCTTCCCCTCGACTCCCGGAGTCCCGAAACCCGAATTATTGATTTATCGAAATAAAAAATGTCCCAGCCTTCCCTTTCTCTTCACATTTTCGGGGTTTCAAACACCGAAATATTCTTTCACTATGTCCTCGAGGCTCCCGAACCTCCGAACCTTGAAATGCCGAAATGATGTCTCCTAAAATCCTTTTCGGACTTTTGCATACCGGGTTTTTCTCTTCACTATATCTATTCTCTCATTAACAGGATTCCTGGTATGTTGAATCCCGAAATGTTGAAACGCTAAGGTTCTTCTTCCAAGGAGATCGACAGATGTGGACCTTCCCTTGATCCAACGGTCAGCACGATTTCACGTATCGAGAGTCCAATATAATAACACTTGAACTCTCTGTCCTCTCCACCTTTCGGTCTCTAAAATCCCAAAATGTTGAAACGGTACTTCTCCTTGTTGCCTTATACAATCCCCGATGGGAAGCCTCCTCTCCTTCCACATGTTTCCTCCTCTTTGTTTCGGGTTTTCGGGTATTGGGAGTTTGAAACTCTCGAACCACCTTATGTCTTCACAATCCCTCGTTTCCCGAACTCCGATGCAATATCTTCTATGGGACCAACGCTATGAGTCTCCCTTCGGTCTGCCAGCCCATGTGATTTCAGACTTTCGAGTATCTAGAGTCCAAGACTCTTGATCCCAAAACACTGTCCTCTTAGGTTCCCGAACCCTCAAACACTGAAATGTTGAAACTCCCCTTCACACTATTTCGTGTTTCGCAACTTTGGGGGTTCACATGTGAAGAACCCAAATGGTTGTCAATGGGAATGCCGAAATCTCGATTATCGAAATGCCGATAATCCTCTGCCATGACTTCTGATTTCAGGTTTTATCCCTTGCTGTGTCCCGATCTATATCCCTCAAGACTTCCGAAACCCCGAACTTTGAAGTTTTGAAAAACTTAAACTTGTTCTCCCTGCTTCCACACACAAACACCTCCTTTTCGCGTTTCGGGGATTTGATCAGCCAAGGATCCTGGCTTACACTTCAAACCTTTGAACCCCGAAATTCTGAAATGATCTAACGTCCCAAAATTCAATATCAACGACCCTTATCTGCCTTGCAGCTCCTGTAGATCCTACGACTCTCGCTATTTCAGGAATTCTTCTCGGAGAATTCTGACCGTCCAAATTTCTCCTTCAAAGATCTCTGGTTCTGAATTGACCCTGCGATCCTCCTCTTGAACCTGTCCTCTGCACGATGGATAAGTTCTCTACTTCCTCTTCAAAACTTCAAAGATGCTAACTCTCCTGAGCTTCCTTTCACCAATTCAAATCTCCTATGATATTTCTGCACGCACTCCTTGCGGTACTTCTTCAAATACTCCTAAGTATTTGAGCTCTTCGACCCTACGCAACTCTCTGCAACAACAATATTTCAATCACTCAGCCTCTGTTAACTGCTTCTAAGGCCTCGAATAACTTGTGCACACCTTGCATGGATTTTGTGCCTAACTTTCACTTCTAGGGAAAATGAGAACAACGTTCTTCCTCCTGCGCTTTCAGAGATAAACTTTGAACCCGTCAATGCACTCCTTGTAGACGCTTCACTGCACTCCTTGTAAGAATTCTTACTCAAGAAGTGAAAAACAATTGAAACTCATTCCCTTAATCTCTCAGACTTCAAACACTTAACATGAAATCCTACATACATAGCATAACAACAAGTGTACAACAAAAAGAGTAAACAACCATAAGCATAACATTAACATGTATACACATAAAGCGTTATTAACACCATGAATCCGAATCAAATCTCTTTATATTAATTCATAACTTCTGTAAATGGATTCTTCTACATAGCTCTCTTCTATAGCTCTCCTATATTCTATATTCTCTATCATACAACAATGCCTCTAAAGATACAAGACGAGGGTGCTTATAATCAGTTTTCCCTCCAGCTCTCCAAACTGTCAAATCTAGAAATTTTAAAACTACCTACTTACATTAACTATGCATAAATGCCTTTATCTACTATAGATGAGAGTGGATCGCTCAAGATCTTTTTACAATTTGTAAGTACACCCTTCCTTGACTATTTCATTAAAGTCTGCACATCCAATTTTTCAAAACATTGCAAAACAATTTTGACATGTGAAAAAATGTGTTGGCATTTGTCCCACGCTCGCTTGTTGCTGGCGATGCTCCTGCATCACATACACAAGGAACTTCAACCATTACTCCCACCATAACAACTTTTCATACTAAAACTCCTCATGTTCCACAAAATCCTATTGGAACGACTTTACAACAAAGAATGCAGACCCTTGCCAGACATACACAACCAATTGCGGGACATATCCCAACTAGGGGGAAACCACCATATAGTGGAACTATCCCTATCGAGGGGAATCCATCCTTTAGTGGGTCTACCCCTCCTGGGGGACAACCACCTTTGCATGTTCCTTCTAGAGGAGAACCTCCCTTTACTAGTCAAGCCCCAGTTGTAAATCAACCTGTGGCAGGGGGGGAACCTTCTTTTGCTGAAAACCCTTCACAATCCTAGGGAGTACCTTCAGTAGGTACGTTTAATAAACCCTACCCTGGGGAGAAATCATAACATAACCCACAAGGAGGAGCATCAAATCTTTTTTCTTCCAGACTATCTTTTGGACAACCTTATCCAAGTGTCCCAAATCCCAGCTGGGGTCCTCAAGGACAACAACATTATCCTCCCTAAGGGTCTAATGTTTACCCTCCTTAGGGAAATTTTTTTTACCCCCCTCAAGGGAAATTTCTTTATCCCCCACAACCAAATAAACCAACTTATACTCCTCAGAATCCATCGAGTTTCACCCCACTCATGAATGTTCCTCAACAACCATTGAATCCTACCTATATTGGTCAACAACGACCATACATGAGAGTTCTTACTAGATACAATTATCCACCTCAACTAGTTTATGGCCCCACTGGTGTTCCTATGCCACACCAATATCACCCTCAAGTTAATCGACAATTACCCTTCCTTTCCAATCTGGATCTCCTAGACTTGTATTGGTTTTAAAATGATCCGATATTGCATTTTCCTTTTTGGCCAGTAATTCTTTCTAAATTACCTTCTGACATCCCCAAGTTTGATGGTAAACCTGGAGAAGACCTAAACAACCATGTGATGACATTCCATTTATGGTGTTCATCAAACTAATTGAAGGATGATTCTATACGTTTATGTCTCTTCTAGGGCACTCTTATGGGCTCTGCAGTGAAATGGTACATTGAACTCCCATGTTGTTCTTTTCAAGATTTCAACTCCCTCACTATGTCTTTTCTCATGCATTTTCACTTACCCATCCATTATGAGATGGGTACTGAAATTTTAACCTCCCTTTTTCAAATGAACTTCCTGCATATCTCTGATCACATTCATGAGTGGAGACAACGTCGAAGATTGATTAAAGCGACCATTCCTAACCAACTATTGGCATAGTGGTTTACTAAATCTCTTTTACCCTCGATTGTTTGTGACATCACCATGGGTGGTGTAGTCACTGAGGAAGAAGCCATTTCCCAACCTCAGTACTTAGATTTGGTTTACTCCCAATCTGGTACTTTGTATGAGTTGATTCCAAATGCCACACGTACTCCTATCGATCCATCCAAACCTTCTTCCACAACACATGTAGATGGAGTTATCGGTACCGTCAAAACCCAATCCACATCACAGTCGACCGAAATAGTAAATCACTATGTTTCCACACTTGTTACCATTTCGACTTCACTCTCCTCTACCTCCCTCCCAACTCAAATATCTGAGGTGAATGCAGTTCAATATGTCTCTTCACAACAATCCGAGAGTAATAAGAAAACAAAAAATAATCCCAATAATAATAATAATAATAATGAACATCCCAAAACACAAACTCCACCACCTATTACTGAAAATCAACCACAGTGAAAACCGAAATTCCCATGTCTTATTTGTGGTGAAGATCATTTCACCCAAGACTGTCCACATCGCGACGAAGTTGCAAAAATTTTCAAAGGGAATTCCCAACCCGTCCTGTTAACACAACCTTTTCCTCAACAACAATCCATGGTTTCTCAAGCACTTGCCCCTACCACAAGGGACAATTCCAACCACCCTCCTAGTGATCAAGCCTCAACGAGCGCTCATATTTATATGTTCAATGGGATTGATTTAACCACTCGCACTACCACATACGACACACTGGCTAAACCTGATAAAGAAAAGGTCATTGGTGCTCCACCATATCCATCTTCTACCTTCATTAGTCCTCCATCTGTTATTCCTCCATATAGATCACTTTAGATAGAGAAACCTACTTCTGACTGTATCTTATGCCCTCCCAAGAGCACTATACACAAATCAACTTTCAATCCTATTTTATGTGCCTCCCAAAACTACAACATTGTTGAAGATTTGGCTCAAGAACCGTGTGTTATGTCCACTCTTGAAGTTCTACAACATTTCCCAAGTGAATGTAGAAAACTCTTGGCTGCCATTGGCACCATTGATCCTGAGCCCTTGAATAATATCACGTTTAACCTAGACAACTTCAAGTCATGACTTTCTCACCAACTTGCTTTTCAAATTGATGTTGTTGTTCGTAACCAACACATTCACTGCACCATATTGGATGAGGGAGCCTCCACTTGTGTCATGTCATTATCTTGTTGGAAAGAATTAAAATCACATGCACTTAACCAATCCCCTACAATGTTACACGCATTCAACAGGAAAGGTTTTCATCTTCATAGACTCTTGTAGTCCTTAGATGTTATGTTGGGAGGTAAGATTGTCTCTGTCGATGTAGAGGTAGTCGATGCTCCCCTTGACTACAACTTGTTATTAGGAAGAATCTGGTTTTATGCCATGAATTTTGTCTCTTCATCGGTGTTTCAATGTGTACAATTCTCTCATCAAGGCAAAATTGTCACTATTGACCAGTTAGATTACTGTACACCCAATGCTCGCACTCCCACCACAAACAATATTCCTTTCTTGGGAGATACTACGATCACTTATGAAAGTGTTGGTGTAGGTGTTTTAAAATATTCCTCCCTTATGGGTACTTTCCCTGCACCACTTGCTCCCACCACACAACACATTGCCACAATCAATATGATTTTGACTATGGCCTATCAATATTTAGAATCATCTGATCCTTAGGTTGTGCCTAGTCCGTTAGATTGTGATGCACTGGGTGATGCTATGCCACTTAGTCTGGATAAGGCTTCATACGATGCTATCCAATCTTCCTCTCCCTCCTTGGATGACCAACATCTATTGGCATCCAACACTTATTCATTTCCATCTTTGTTGAATTCCTTATCCTTTGCTTTTGACTACATTTCCCGGATTTTTCCATTAGACGAATCCATTATGGAAATGCTTAGTATTGACGAGGTACCTTGGGATGAAAACCATCATAAATCATCTTTTCTTCCTCTCTAGAAGCAATTCAGGAAGATATACACTATATCTTCCCCTCCGATGTTGTTAATTCTCCCCAATATCCTATACTTACCTAGGAGTCTATTTCTAAGGGGAATTTAGGCAACATCTCTTCTATGATCTCTATCAATATCTCGATCAAAGAAGGTATCATGGAAAATGTTCATCTCGATGCTAATTATTCACCTCAGGAAGTGGCTTCTTACGCCACTTTATTTAAATAATTTTTTGATGTCTTCGCTTGGAGCTATGAGGAAATGCCTAGGGTCAACCCCTTAATCATTGTGCATGTAATAAAAACTTACCCAGGCATTAAACCGGTGCGGAAAAAAATTCGCCCGGTTCATCCTAAGAAAACTGCGGCCATAAAGGCAGAACTTGAAAAAGTGTTAAAATATGGGTTTATCTATCATGTCCCCTTGACATAATGGGTTTCTAACATTGTTCTGGTTGCTAAAAAACAAGGAACCATTTGTGTCTGCGTCGATTATAGAGATATTAACAAGGCTTGACCCAAAGACAATTACCCCACACCCTTCATCGACCAAATCATTGATAACTACACTGGCAACGTTATTTTCTCTTTCATAAATGGATTTTCAAGATATAACCAGATTGACATTCTATTTGTTGATCAACATAAGACAACCTTCATCTTCCCATAGGGAACATTCACCTATCAGAAACTACCTTTTGGTCTCAAAAATGTTGGTGCCACTTCCCAGCGGGCCATGTCGTATGATTTCCATAATATCAAACATATTGCAGAACCTTACATCGATGATTTACCTGCCCATTCATCTAGTTTATCAGACCATATTGGTCATATACAGACCATTTTTCTTCGATGTCAGTTCTACCGTATCCGTTTGAATCCCCACAAATATGGGATTAGGTTAGATCCCTTAAATATTAAAGCTATTATTGCTTTACCTCGCAACAATCTGACCCAACTACAAAGTTTGCAAGGGAAAGAGAACTTTCTTCATTGTTTTATATGTAATTACATCGAGATTACTAAATGATTTATGTGATTGTTGCAGAAAGACACTCCTTTCATCTAGGATGACACTGCTTAATGATATTTTTATGCTCTTAAGCATGCATTGACCCATACACCTCTTTTTCATCCTCTGAATTATGCACGAGACTATATCTTTTATTTGGCAGCCTCTACTTCCACTATCTCTATGGTGTTAGTTCAAGAGGACCCTAACGGTGACAAACATGTGATCTAATATTTGAGCTAGAGTCTATCTGATCCCGTACTATGATATTCACACATGGAAATGTTGGCTCAGGAAGCCATCATTATCATCTAGATATTTTTCCATTACATCATGTCAGGCACTACCATGGTAATTGTGGACATGATCCCCATGTATCATATTTTGACACATCAAGTCCTTGGGGGGAAATATTCCAAATGGATCGTTATTCTTCAGTAATTCAATCTCCAGTTTTCCAAAACAAAATCTATAAAAGTCCTTGGTTTTTTGTGGAACTTATCTATGATCTTCCCCATGCTGATGAAGACACTGAACCCAGTGATTCTCTTCCCGATGAATCTTTGTTCCTCATTAGCACGCCCGACCCTTGGTATGGAGATATTCTTCTTTATATTCAAACCCAACTTTTTCATCTCGATATCTCCCGTGAAGAACGTCTTCATATTCGTCACCATTATAAATGCTACCTTATCATCGATGACACTTTGTATCGTCGTGGTATTGACATTATCTTACGACGTTGTTTAACTCATGATGAGGCTGAACATGTTCTAAATGATTGTAACCTTGGAGCATGTGGCGGTCACCTTTCTGGGATGGATACAACTCAGAAAATCTTATGTGTCGGTTACTTTTGGCCCTCCATCTTCAAATATTGTATTGAGGCTGTCAAAAGATGCCCACCCTACCAAGTTTTTCATAAAAATTCACACACCCACCCCACTTCGTTGCATCCTATTGTCTCCATTGACCCCTTTTCCACATGGGGCATTGAGTTTATGCAATGTAAGCCTACCTCACCTAGGGGGCAGGTTTATATCATCGTTGTCGTTGATTACATCACAAAATGGGATGAGACTATGCCTACTTTTGATCTTAATGATGGTCGTACTGTAGCTCTCTTTATATTCAACCACATCATCACTCACTTTGGTGTTCCACAAGCCATTGTCATTGATTGCGGTTCACATTTTCAAAACCAGATGATGATTGAGTTACATGTCAAGTTGGGTTTTCGCCATGAGAACTCATCCCCTTACTATCCTCAAGAAAACAGACAAGTTGAAGTTATCAACAAAGTCCTTAAAACCATGATCCAATGCATGGTGGGGGAAAATAAACTTCTTGGAATTTACAACACTTCTTCGCCCTTTGGGATTACCGCACCTTAGTGAAAACTACAACTGGATTCACTCCTTTCCAGTTGGTATATGGCATCGAAGCAGTATTACCAATCGAGTGTGAAATTCCTTTGTTGAAACTCAAAGTAGAACTCTTGCCTCACACCTCTGATCAAGAAGAAAGTTTCCTATATCTGACTAGATTGGATTAAACACATCATGATGTTTCTCTCATTAACGAGACATATCAAAAACAAATGAAGAGTCAATATGACAAATCCGTCCACCCTCGTACTTTCGTAGAAGGAGACCTAGTCCTCGTTTATGACTAGGCTCATGATAATCTAGGGACAGGAAATTTACAACCTCTGTGGCATGGACCCTACATTGTAAAACATGTATTACATAGAGGTGCCTACGAGCTAGTTGACTACGAAGGAATCTCTCTTGATAAACCCCAGAATGGGCTTTACCTTAAGAAGTACTATACATAGAAAATATATCATTTTTTCTTTGTACACAATTGTACTATAGTTTTGTTTTGGTGTGTCTTTTTCTCTTGCGTGTACGAGCTTTGTTTTAGCCACTTATAATTCGTCTTGTGATTTCATGAGCAGATGACATCTCCCTTTCCTATTTTTATCGGGTTTGCGGATGGCACTAGTCGAAACACCTAGAACATTGCTTCTGCAACTTGGGTCATTTACCACTCTAATGAGTTTGTGAGTTTAGGAGGCATTTTCCTAGGATAGACAACCAATAATGTGGCACATAATAACGATGTCATTGAAATTTTAACCAAGGCCTGCTCCCTAGGTATATCGCGTATAATCATTAACCTAGACTCTCAACTCGTGGTTTGTCATCTTAATCGAGTCTACGTTGTTTGAGAACCTACCCTATTGCATCTCCACCTACAATTTCATCGCCCTGAAAGAATGTTTAAATTTATAGAATACAGACACATACCAAGAGAACTCAACACATCTTTGAATTCACTAGTGAATTATATTTTGGATCGGTATCTCGTGCACAAATACAATTTTATGAAGAAAATGAATCACATGTACATTAAACACATCACACAAGATAATTTGTAAGATCATTGGCACCACAAAACTTGGATATATATAAACTGCGTGATAACAAAAGTTTGTTTACATCAAAAAGTACATAAAAGGGAAACATTTGGGCCCTCATTCCTGTGATATCATCATGAAAAAACTACAAAAAACATCTATAGGATACTAGTCCTCCTACACCACGTTGTGCTCCGAGAAGCACACCACTACATGGGCCACTCATCGAAGCAAGTGGTTCAGACTCTCAGGAACCCCCACTATATGCCTATGCAAATGTAGGGGTAGAGGTGGGACAACCATCGTAAGACCTTAGAGGTTCGTCTTGACCTCATGGAGACCTCCCACCACCACCTCATGCTCTACAACTATTTGCACATCTTCATGACACCCTAGTGCTAGTATCTCCGCCAGATGTGATGCACCTCTATCTGCATGATGAAACAATGCATTTGTTAAAAACCCCTCTATGTACACATAAAAATAATATAAATTTCAAAATAAAAAAAACACATGAAAAGGTTTTTGTTTTGTACCTGACGCATCCCAGTCTATACCCTCTAGAAGTACTAAGTCCAGGCTACCCCGAAAATCTAATCCGATGTATGGAAAATCCTCGATGACTATCAACTACCTTAAAAGAAAATCTAAACTGTGGAAAATGATTAGAATGAGTTAATGACCAACTCGATCCAGACAGATGTGAAAACGGTCAACTGTAGCTCTGGTGCCAAAAGCTTGAAAATCACCCTTCGAAGTCGAAAATACCAATCCTAGGAGAGATTGGTAAAATGAAATGGTAAATAAGATTTTTTGCCCGATTTCACTATTATAGGGTCCATTTTTGCTAATCTATATTTTATTTTCGGTTTTAAAATCTTTTTCAGAGATACTACTAATACCCTGGATGCAGATTTGTCTTCACTTGCAAGTTTTGAAGCAATATTTTTTTGTTTAACCTTGTTAGACTGACGAAAACGATCTTAGTTCTTTCTTATGCTAGAAAAAAAATGAGAATGCAATCGAGTAGACGTTTATCTCTTTTTCAGACTCATAAGGGTATATGAAAAAGGAACCCCCTGGAGTCTCCTTTAAGCTCTTTTCAGACTCTCTAAACATGAAAGATTGTCAAGTGATATTGCTTCCTTTCACACTCGTTCAAAAGGTTTTGAAAGGGTGTCTCTCGAGTAGCAATTTATCTCTTTTTCGGACTTTGGAGACTAATATTACGAAAAAGGACAACCCTAAAGTCACCTTTAAGTTCTTTTCAGACTCTATAAACATGAAAAACCACCAAGGTTTCCTTCTCTGGACTCGCTAAAATACACATTGAAGGGCCCATATGGGACTTAACCCTTACTTCTTCTAGTTCGTTAAACAAAGGAAGAGGAACTTATCGAAGGTGAGTTATATCGAGGATGTGTTATCCTCCTTGATCTCATTAAATTAAAAATAGGTACTCATCTATTTGGGTGGGGGAAAAAATTGAAGGAAGTGGGTCAAGATTTTGAGAATACTTTATGGTAGCTTTTGTCACCCTTGAACATGGCACTTGTTTGTGTCTCATCTTACAGTTGGGTAATCCGCTTGTCTCTGAGTCATACCAATTCCATGTGTCTCCATACCTTTTTGTCCAGTCGAAGAGTGCTCTTATTGTCGTCACATTACATTTTTGTACTTGTCGATTCAATGTTGACAAGTCAGTTGTCGTGCCTCATCATGTTCAAGGGAAGTTTCACTTCAAACCATCCATATGTAGTATTACAAATTTCCATTTCCTGTGGAAGTCCATACTCATTTGATTCACCATGTTACATCACTTTCCTATGTTAGTTTTGTGTCGTTGATGGGGGATACATCAAGGCCCTCCTTCAATGAGTCTTTTCCAGTCAACTTCAACACATCATTCAAGAATTAGAATTAGAAACCAATTAGTACCTTGGTACCTACATGCCTCAATGGCATGCCTCCTCACTTCTGACAGTGGGTTTATATCATTGACCTCTGATCGGATGATTCCATGAATGTTCGACCTCAGCTCATTTATTCACATTCGTCGGAATGTACTAGGGTACCTTGGGAGTCATTGACATCATTGGTGATTTCACTCAAACTTGTTAACATCTTACCTCAATGACTGGTAATCAAGTGTTTTATACCATGTTCGACATCAAAACATCTATTCACATGGTTTGGTTCGTACTGCATCGGGATTGGGACGAAGACCCTGGGTTGACCATTCACTCTGTTAAATTACTTTTCCCAGGCTGGAAATGAGATTTTGAGCATGCTGATATATAGAATATCACATAGATCCAAATTGTATTGGTTTGTGGCTATGTTTTATCATCTCGTAGCTCCACTTTGTAATTTTCATGACTACGATCAGTTCATGTCATGGAGGTATGGATCCACATTGTATCTTTGGTGTCCATATCTTTAGTCAATATTTTTCATGGATCCGCAATGTATTGGTCAACGACCATGCTTTGATTCATATTGTATTCCAAGCATAGGTATGCCTGCCTCGGAAATGGAAAATTTTTTAATATTGTTTGATGGTTGTTTGAAGCTTCTTCTAGGTTCTCCAACTCCACACCCTTTCATTAAATATTTGTAAAGTGTTCTGGCCATCACTCTCTCTTCTTACCTCACACTTTAAGGGGCATTCTATTACACATGAAATTTTCACACCTAGGTACCTCGCCCTAAGTGTCATAAGTGTAATATAAGTGTCTCGTACACCTTGAAACCATGGAATAACCTATGTCACAATCCCTAGTCAATGTGGAGAAGGGATATATTACATGAAGGCCAAAATACTAATTGCACGTGAATTCTTATTAATATTCATGAAAAGTAAATTAATTAAGTGTGACAATCAAGTGCAGAATTATTATTAATATTCATGAAAAATAAATCAATTAAGTGTGAGAATCCATCTCACATTTGGTTTCATATTTTTAAGGGAAGGTGGAGGATCTCATGGATGGTTGAAATATTTCCTCCTTAAAATCCTTGAGAGATATTTCCTCCCTAAAATCCTTAAAGAGATATTTTCTCTATAAATATCTTAGAGATTCATTTTTAGTGGATCTGATGAGTGATCCTCCCCATGGTGGTTAAGCTTTCAAATCGTATATAATGAGGGCTTTCCATGGAGATGGAGGAAGCAAATTTAAGGTATCAAACCTATGGTCTTGGGAGCTTTGTGCAAGGGTTGGACGAGGAGGACTTGGAGAGGCTGTTGCGACTTTATATACAGTTTGTATGTATCTCTTTTGAGTTATCATTAATACATATGCTTGGCTTGTTTCCTTCAAGTTTTTGTACATTTGCACGGGCTTGTCTCTTTTGATGAATCTAGTTTTAAACTAATCTTGGTAGAATAGAAAGTTTGTTTTTTCTTCTTTGTCTATTGGATTTCATAATTCATTGAAGGACTTGAAGATCAAGTTCAACCTAGATCGAGTGAGGAAAAACTTCAGAAAAAGGTACTCATACTTTCTTCTTTTTTTCCCTTAACTAGTTTAGATACATTTAAAGGAATGTCAGTGTTCAAAGTTACCATTATTCTATCTTGGTCATAGGAGTCTAAGATCCAAGAGGACATGCACCTATCTGTAGGGGAATTTTCCTACAACATCGGGGACATCCATGGTCCTGATGATTGATAATGCACAACCCGATGCCATCAAATTAGGTTTTATGCTTTATGTCTGTCATTGATGGGAACTTATGGCAATGTCAAGTTTATATCGGTTGTCCCTGTGTAGTTGATGGAATGGGTGTCAAACTTCGTTCTGGTTAACAATAAATAGGGTACGATTTGCATGTGCATGGAATTTTGTGACTTGAACAAGGCCTGCCTAAAAGACAATATTCCCACCCCATTCATCGATTAGATTGTCGATGAATGCGGTGGCTATGAGGTATTTTTATTCATGGATGGTTTTTCGAGATATAACCAGATTTAGATCAAACCCGAAGACCAGCATAAAACAAATTTTATTTGTCCTTGGGGCACGTTCACGTATCATAATATGCCTTTTGGCCCGAAGAATGTCAGAGCCACTTTTCAGCGGGCCATGTCATTTTCTTTTCACAACCTGAGACATATAGTCAAGGCATATCTTGATGATCTATCATCACTCTCTCGCAAGAGATTTGATCATCCCGCTCATCTTCGACTAATATTTTAACAATGTCGTTGTTGACGATTAAAAACGTCAATGAAGTTTCTCCCGCAAAGTGTTGTTAAAGCCTATTATTATAAAAACTAAATAACACTAGTAGGTGGGACCCCCTTGAACTATTGAAGATCAGATCTGTTCATTTTTTATGTTTTGATGAGGTGCGACATGGCTTACATGGTTGATCAGATACTTTTGTTATTGGTTATGATCTGAGCTTGTGAAGTGTTGATTCCTTATGTTACTACAACCTATGTTATTCATTAATATCATTGCTATATGTTCTTATCGCACCTGCACAACAAACATATTAGTGAAATTACATGAAGGACAATTTTAAGAAAGGAGAAATACTATAACAAATGCAAAGAAAAGGGATCTAATTGTGAAAATTTACTATACTGCATGCGAACAATTGGAAGGAAATGCAAAACAATTGCAAAAGGGAAGAATCTAAAGCTATCCTATTTACTATACTACATGCATGAAAGACTTAACAATTATTGTTAAACCCTAGCTAACAAGTAAATGCTTATGCAATTGTGATTGATTTATATGTTTAATACACATATGGTATGAAATGTTGGTGGCGCATTTGGTAAGGTAATAGTGCTAATGGTTATGCGAATTGTTGAATTATATGGAAATTGGTGGAATTATGTTATGGCATAAGTTAGAAGGGTGATATGGCCATGTTGTTGGTTTTAATGGGTGATGGTTTCGATACATGGGTTGATTGATAGTTTTAATGAAGAACTCGTTGGAATGTACTGGTGAATTAATGAATTGTGGGTGGAGGCGATGTGCATTTACTGCATGTCACCTTTACTCCTCCCATTAGCTGCCACCCTAGTCAGCTATTGTTCAATCTTGTTGTTGAAGTTATGCTTTAATTTCTTAGAAGAGACAAACTGCTCGACCAACTCGTGTTTTAAATGAATTCAATTACAGGTATGTATTTTTTTGGCCATTTGTGGCTTTGATCTAGTGATGAAATGATTATTGGCTCAGATGTATTGGTTTGTGTTTTCCTAACTATTGCAACTGGTAAATTTGTGTTCTTGAAATGAATGGTTCTTCCTACCATGATATTGAATTCATAGAAGTTATTGGTCATCCTGGGTGGTAACTCTATGTTACCCTTGCTGGTTTAGTTGGAGGGTTTTTGTTTAGTCTTGGGTGGATATCTATCTTCTCTCTTTTGTCACTAAATTTAGTCTTTGGCTTTTATGGGTTTAATGGTTGAAGGCATTCTATGTCACTGTGTTTTTGTTCACTTGGGCATTGGTTGATTGCACCACTAGGGGTAATGAAATGAGGTTCCTGTTCTCCCTTGGCCTTGTCTTCATCTCATTGTTGTGATTGTTCGCTCGAAGAACATGAGGGTTATACCCTGCATGTGTTAAATAACATTTCTAGGACAGATTAGAGCTTCGCCTTATGTTGTGGCCCCATGACATGGATTGTTACCTGCCCACAAATGAGTCTCTCTGTGTATAAACTACTAGCCTTGAATTTTCACCATTATAAGAGTGGCTCTGCTCTCCCTATGTTGGCTATGGAAGAAAAAATATCCCTCCTATCTGAATATTGATAGAGAATATCAGCCTGGCCTCTTGGGTTTACTACTTGGTTATTGTTGGATGGTTGTATAATTGTCGACTAGTTCAAATACAACCTCACCCAGTTGATAGCATGACAGTCGTGTTGGTTGGTATATAGTCATTGCCTTTATTATAACAATGGTAAATCCTACATTGCCAATTACACTTTCAAAGTACACATACTCTCTCTCCATATAACTCAGTATTGTTTAATGGAAAGGGTCATTGCCCCAATTTGAATTGATGCGTGGGTATGCGTGGTCATCACAGGTTGTCAGGTCAATTGATTTTATGACAATGATGAATTGGTTGGTTGATAAACAGTCACATGTATTTATGCAGTAAGGATTGTTTAGATGGAATTGGTTACAAATGATTTATGTTGTTCACACATGTCATGTTGTGTGTATGGTGTTTTCGCACAATGAAATAATGGTCATGGTAACTGTGGTTTTCTTTTGGGGATGAATTATTATTGAACCGGATGACTGTAGAAACTATATCCACTGTATCCTTATGATTGGTCAATTATATAAGCCTGAGTTTGCACAACATATTTGATTGCAGTTGGACTAAATCGAAGCAATATCATATTAGATTGGTAGCTCAACTCGATGCGTTGAGTTATTGTTGTGACTGTGTTTTTGGTTTTGTAAAATAGAGATGTTGCATCATGGTGTTTTGGTGGTTGTGCACTGTGTGTAGTATGGATAGCTTGGTTTTCACACTCAGGGATACCCACAAAGTTTTAATCATGTTTATTTGTTCCAATCGATCACTTTTTAAAGAAGGCATGTTGTTGATGGCAGTCGTGTTGGATGGATCACCCATCTTTTTAAAGTCATATTGAATTAGGCTTGCACAGTGACAGAATTACAATTGCATGATTTAATTACTCTGCACATAGCTTGTTTGGAGTGGTGGCTGTTGTCTATCAGTTTAAATGTGAATTCGAGTGTTTCAATTTGATCTTGATTATTATGTTTACTGCCTCTATATATGCATAGAGGGGCTTCCGCAGTGAAGGGAGCTCTAACTGAGTAGTTCATAAGGCACAATACTTGCTAAGGTTTTGTAAATGGGGTAGCAATCTAAGTGGTCTTGATTGTGGGGAAAAATCCATAGTTAAGCGCGCTTGAGCCAGAGGTGTCTTGGGATGGGTGACCACCTGGGAAGTCCTAGTTACTAGGTGTAAGCCCCGGAAGTGATGATTGATTCTATGTGATTCATTTCATTGGGCTCAATCCCATTTATTCACCCCTGTGAGCATCACCCAATGTAATGAGTGCTAAGTGGACTATTCAAATCATGAGAATTATTGGTTAGTTGTGACTAATACTCATGGATATGGGTCATAGATGAATGACTTACACTACGCAGTTAATCTCAAAAATAATATCTAATATGTTGCACTGTGGAAGCCCCTCTATTCTTAAATAATAAGAGTGAAGGGAGCTCTAAATGGGTAGTTCATAAGGCACACTACTTGATAAGGTTTTGAAAATGGGGTAGCAAGCTAAGTGGGATTGATTATGAGGAAAACTCCATAGTTAAGCGTGCTTGAGACAGAGGTTTCTTGGGATGGGTGATCACCTGGGAAGTCCTGGTTACCGGGTGCAAGCCCCGAAAGTGATGATTGATTCTATGCAATTCATTTCGTTGGTTTCAATCCCATTTCTTCACCCCTTTGAGCATCACTCGATGCAATGAGTGCTAAGTGGAATATTCAAATCATGAGAATTATTGGTCAGTTGAGACTAATACTCATGAATATGGGTCATATATGAATGACTTACACTACACAGTTAATCCCAAAGATAAGATCTAATATGTTGCACTGCGGAAGCCCCTCTATGATTGAATAATAAGAGTGAAGGGAGATTTTACTGGGTAGTTCATAAGGAACAATACTTGTTAAGGTTTTGCAAATGGGGTAGCAAGCTAACTCGACTTGATTGTGGGGAAAACTCCATATTTAAGCGCGCTTGAGCCAGAGTTGTCTTGGGATTGGTGACCACCTGGGAAGTCCTGGTTACTGGGTGCAAGCACCGGAAGTGATGATTGATTCTATGAGATTCATTTCATTGGTTTCAATCCCATTTCTTCATCCCTGAGAGAATCACCCGATGTAATGAGTGCTAAGTGGACTATTTAAATCATGAGAATTATTGGTCAGTTGCAACTAATACTCATGGATATGGGTCATAGATGAATGACTTACACTACGCAGTTAATCCCAAAAATAATATATGCCTCTATATATGTTAATGAATATCATTGTGTTTAAATGACAGGCCCAATTGCAGTGATAGTGTGACTGCATTGTTAATTTTGGAAACACAACTTTGAGTATAATTGTTGCTTGAAGTAATGTATGGGCAATGGTTGATCTTGATGGGTTATAGAGTGGGAATGGTTATTGTTCGAATTTTTTTATAAAATGCAAAGTATGTAAATGAAAGAAACATAACCCCTTACAAATTGTGTGGAATGCATACAATCTTGTGGTGGCCCTATATCGGATATTTGATTATGAGCAATGAACTAGTTAAATGCACAAAAGTTATTATTTGGTCAAAATGATTGATGGTTGATGCATCTCTTTTCACAGAATGTTTTATGGATCACTTAATTAATTTCATGAACAATAATCGTCTTTCTTCCCTTCCATGATTTTCATTTTCCGCTAATCACAAATCCCATCACCTTCCGATTTCATATTTTTTTTCACTCCCTATTCTGAGATTGATTACAGTCAAGAGAATTTCGGTGTTAAGGCGATTGAAAGTGGCAGTGTCTTGTGTGAATTACAGTGATGTTTTATCGGTTTTCTTTTCAGTTGATTGTTGTTGTCATTGAGCAACGACCATGTTTTTCCCCTTCATTATATCATATTTCTCTCAATGCAATCCCCTCACATATCCTAGAACCCTTTTCACCCCCTTGTTCATTGATTAACAGTAAAACAATTTGTATGGATTGGATTGCATGAGTCTGATGCATTGTTGAGCCAAATATATTTCATATTTTTAAGAGTTTTCATGTATGGTTATTTAAAAGACTATTTTCTAATCAATCATGCATGCATGGATGATTTTTTTCAGTCGAGGTAGCCATGGCTGGGGAAAGAGATGTAGAGGTAACTGGAACCGAGGTCCAAGAAGGCCCAGGTTCTCCATACATTTTGACATTGATTTAGAAGTGTTTGGCCAATTGTTTCATGCCAGATTCTTCAATTGGATTGGGCAGGGAATAGTCCAACCTAAGCAGTGGGAGGCATCCTTTCCAATCCCCGCAAGCCTTTGGTATCCATGTACTTCCTCATGTCTCATTACAACCCGAGGTCCCTTAAAATGATGGATGGCAGTAGATTGTCCACCCGATAGTCTCCCAACATCGTGGCTGGCCCAGCTTATCCTTTCCTGTTCCTTTGCTTATGAACACCATCATCCAAGCTGCCCCTGACCACTCATCGGTGCAATCATCCCATGCTAGAAAGAGATTGAAAACAGAGGCCCACCATACCCTTGATAAAGGAAAAGAGATTGTTTCCCCTTCCTCAGCCTCCAATGGCTCTGACAAATCCATTTCTTCCCAGATGCATTTGAGGGATGATTGTTCTCACGTGATCGGAGAGATTAGGCCTAAGGGCTCTGCATAGCCAAAGGAAAATTTAGGAAAATCAAGAGGTGACAAAAGAAATCAAGGAAAGGTTGCATCATATATTGGGAAATATGGCTTTTGAGTTTTTGTTTTTATCCATTGTTGATGACTATTGAATTCAAGCAATTTTGGACAACGTGTTTTATTTTGGATATATGAGGAATAGTTTTGAAAATAATTTCAAATTTCATGAGTTAAATTTTCCAAAAGTGAATATGTTGATGGGAGACACAAGGAGGTGTGTTTTACTTAACTAATGGTTATGTTATTATTGTTATGATTGTTATGATTGTTATGAACAAAAGGGAGTCACAAGGGGTCCAACGTACTAGTTATTATTTATTTATGACCCTTATTATAATTATTACTCTTCCCCTTAACTAAATTTAGTTGATTCTTTTAATTAACTTAACTACTGAGTTGGTTCAACTACTTCAACCAATTCTAATTTGTTAAAAGAAAAAGGAAATGGAGGAAGAGGAGGAGGATAGAAGCAGAAGCATGCTAATGTTTTCTCTTTGAGTTTATGTTGAGATAATTTAATTTTCATTCATTCATTATTCATCAAAACCCTAATTCTCTTATATGATAGCAAGGTATTATTATAGACAACAATATTTAGGGTTGAATCACATCATTCAGACACTTTTTTTAAGAGGTGTTGATCTATCTTTGATAGTCTGTGTAGACTTGTCTGTTTGTGAATTAATCTTCATGACTGACAAAGGCTATTGTGCAGAGTCGAGTGTGCAGTAATATGGGGCAAGTTGATCCAACTTTTAGAGTTTAGTTTTGGTTTTCTGTCAGAGGTCCTTTTGTATTTTCCATCGGGGATTTCTAAGTTTGACTTTAGTCCAAAGTTTCTACATGAGATTTTGTAAATAAAATGACTCTTTGGTAAATTTGAATGAAATAAAAGATTGTTTGATGTCTCATCTATCTTGATTATCATCTTGGTGACTTTTCTTCTATCTCTACATTTATTTCAGCAACTGATATGTTTAGAAAATTACATAAAATGTGAATTTACAACAAGCTTTTTGTTGATAAAAGACTAGCCTAAGCACTTGTAATTATTACTTATGAGTTAGGATGTTATTTTTGTTGGCTATAAACATAGGGTGATATTCCTGTCTATTTTTCTTTAGCCAAGAAGAATCTAAAAATGCTTGAGTGAGATCATTTCATATCTTTTCCTCAACATTTATTTGGTGACCATACTAGGGAGATCCTTGATATCTCTCCGGTTAATTTTTATATTTGGTTTTCATCGATACATATATCTTTTCTAAATTTGATTCTATGACTGTTTCACTATTAATGATTGTTCCTGTTACAAGGTACCCCAATCTTGAGCCCGGTCTCCAAGACTAGACCAACATTTCTTTGAACTTGTTTCATACTATTTTAGACATTGCCAGGACCCGTGTTGAGCTTAACCATTCTTGGGCATCAATTGAACGAGATATTAGAGGTCAAGAAAAATTGGAAGTTATATGCAGACAGCCTAGAAATCAGCAGTAACTTTCCTTTTCCTCAATTATGGCATTTCTTTCATGTCCTTAGAATCTCGTGCTTCTAGAAGAAGAAGAGGCTTGTCACCTAAAATCAATCCTATTGCTGAAATAGGAAGAAGAAATGTTGTGTTATCTGTTCAACAAAGTGCTATAAGGAAGACTTTATCTGATTCGTCCAACTCGTCTTTCTTTCCCTCACCTATCACCCACAATATGGCATCTAGTGGAGGCTTTGGTGGCACTGGAAGTGCTCAATATTCTCAATCTTCATTGTCATCAGTGATTGGTAGCTTATATAGCCACCATATCCCTGTAAAATATACCACAAACCCCACCAAAGTCATAAAAAAGTATGGTCTTTTTCAGTTCGAAGAAGATGCCACAACCACACCGTGGCATGTGTCCTCTCCTCTTAACCTAGCACCTACTACTCGCCCACTTCCAAAGTTTAAAGATATGTTTCCTAAGTTTTCAGGAAATAACACTGTCAGTACAAACAAACACCTGGTGGAATTTTATAATTCGTTTCATAACATAGGGGCCAACGACAATGTAACTTTCATGTGCTTGTTTGTCAATTCCTTGGAAGGAAAGGCTACAACTAACTTCTTTGACCTTCAACCTAAATTCCTATCTACTTGGGAGGAGTTAATATATTGGTTCTGATCCACTTATGGGAAATCCAAAATCCATGCGATAAGTTAAGGGAATACAATAATGTCACTTATAAAGATGGTGAGACCATCAAGTCTTTCAACATGCATTTCACCAAGTTGTACAATCAAATCTCTGAACTTATTCTCCCCCAGAACAAAGCCACTTTCATGCATTACTACAATGCATTTCCTTCTCCCTACCATCATAGGCTTGAGGAAAAATCCATTGATAATATCGATTCCACTCTACATACATGTTCAGAGTATGAAGAACATCTTGAAAGAATTGGTCTTCCCCGGGGAGAATCGATTAGATATACAAACATGTCCACTCTCTTACAACTAGTACAAGATATGAATAATCGTATGATAGAATTTGAGTGAAAGGGTACTTTCTCCCCTCTCATCCCTGTAGCTTCATCCTCTTCTACACCCCCTTTTAGAAATCTGGTTGAAAACAATTTTCAGCCTAAGGCTATCCTGCCTTGGAGTTGGTGTAACTTTTGCGAGGAACACAATGAAGAAACCACATGTGATGTAAAGAAGAGTGCCAGAGATAAGATATTTGGTAAAAGACCAGAAGCTACTATCGTTGTCCTATATTTCACAGAGCTAGAAGATGTCATTGTCATCAATACTAGAAACAATGCATATGCGTGCAAGGGAAAATTTGATTCTCCCCAAACATCTGCTACCCTGAGCTCATCCTTGCTCATTGCAACTATCCAGGTTCCTAAGTTTACCAAGAGTCAAGGAATCAATTGTCCTCCCTCCTCTTCCAAATACAATATATTGAATCAATTGGACAACATCAAAGAAGATGCAACCCTCCTAAACATGGTTGTCATCCCTAAACAATAGATGCATCTAAAACAATTCATTGAAGTAAAATCTTTCGTTGTAGCCAATATTTCCGAAGAGGTAAGAGAAAAGGATTCTTCTATAAATAAAGTAGGTGTACATAAATTTAGATACCCTGTAAAGAATCCCCCTTTTATATTTCTGTAAAGATCATGGATAAAATCACCTAATGTTGCTTCACGGATGCCAGTTCAGGCCCAAGTGAGATGTTGAAGGTTATTATGGAAGAGCTAGGCTTGTCTTGTAAAAATGAAAATTCCAGAAGCATGCTCTCCTATAATAGTCTACAACAAACAACCATAGGTGAGATTAAGGATGTAACCTTGGTTTTATGTGCTCATCCTGAGATAAGGACAACCCTCAACATTCAGGTAATTGACATGCCTGTAAGAAACTACTCAATTATCTTGGGGAGAGATTGGCAAGCCTTAATAGGTGGATACCTCTCACTCGATGAGACACATTTATCCGTTCCTCGGAATGGTAAGAATATTATATTTCTTAGAGAGGGAACAATTTCACCCTACATAGAGAGTGTTCCACAATATAGTGTAAACTATATCGAGGAATACCTAGGAGTGTATTCCATTTTTGTTGAAGAGGATAATATTCCTTTGGAAAGAATTGATTTAGGTGATGATTTATGGCATATGAAATTTGATGGTTCACACTCTAAAGAAGGTAACGAGGCTGGTATTATCTCGGTTTCCCCTGTAGGAAAAATTCATAATCTGTCATACAGGTTGGAGTTTTCTTGTACAAACAATGCAGCTGAATTCAAAGCTTTATTATTAGGCATTGAGAACACCCTTAATATTGGTTGTGGTCACCTTTCAGTTTTCAGGAATTTTGAGCTTGTTGTGAACCTGATACGTAATACATGCTCTCCTAGCGACAAGATGATGGAAGGATACTCCCAAACTTTTTGGGCACTTGTCTCGAACCTTATATCTTTCAACATCACTCATGTTAAGAAGGAGTTGAATTCAATGGTTGATCGGTTAGTTGTCTTCGTGAGGGAAGACCTACCAAGATATTTGCCTACAACAATTAATGAAAACGAACTCTCAAGAGGATTCAAGCCCTTGGGAAGGGTCCAGATTCAGAAGATAGGACAGTTTGTTGACGATTAAAAACGTCAATGAAGTTTCGCCCGCAACGTGTTGCTAAAGCCTATTATTATAAAAACTAAATAATTCTAGTGGGTGGGACCCCTTGAACTATTGAAGATCAGATCTGTTCATTTTTTATGTTGTGATGAGGTGCGACATGGCTTACATGGTTGATGAGATATTGTTGTTATTGGTTATGATTTGATTTTTTGAAGTGTTTATTCCTTATGTTAATACAACCTATGCTATTAATTAATATCATTTCTATTTGTTCTTATCGCACCTACATAACAAACATGTTGGTGAAATTACATGAAGGACAATTTTGAGAAAGGAAAAATACTATAACAAATGCAAAGAAAAGGGATATAATTCTGCAATTTCACTATAATACATGTGAACAATTGGAAGGAAATGAGAAACAATTGCAAAGTGGAAGAATTTAAAGCTATCCTATTTACTATACTACATGCATGAAAGACTTAACAATTATTGTTAAACCC
The DNA here is from genome assembly GCA_010110895.2 of Picea sitchensis. Classification (NCBI taxonomy): domain Eukaryota; kingdom Viridiplantae; phylum Streptophyta; class Pinopsida; order Pinales; family Pinaceae; genus Picea; species Picea sitchensis. The sequence continues at coordinate 38,946 of SNQJ01S0010191.1, forward strand.
TAGCTAACAAGTAAATGGTTATGCAATTGTGATTGAGTTATATGTTTAATATGCATATGGTATGAAATGTTGATGGCACATTTGGTAAGGTAATAGTGCTAATGGTTATGTGAGTTGTTGAATTATATGGAACTTGGTGGAATTATGTTATGGCATAAGTTAGAAGGGTGATATGGCCACGCTGTTGGTTTTAATGGGTGATGGTTTCGATACATTGGTTGATTGATGTTGTTAATGAAGAAATCGTTGGCATGTACTGTGGAATTAATGAATTGTGTGTGGAGTCCATGTGCATTTACTGCACGTCACCTTTACTCCTCTCGTTAGCCACCACCCTACTCGACTATTGTTCAATATTGTTGCTAAAGTTATGCTATGATTTCTTAGCAGAGATGAACCGCTCAGCCAACTCATGTTTTAAAGGAATTTGATTATAGGTATGTCATTTTTTGGCCATTCGTGACTCTACTCTACTTATGAAATGCTTATTCTCTCAGGTGTATCAGTTTGTGTTTTTCTATGTATTGCAATTGGTAAATTTGTGTTCTTGACATGAATGGTTCTTCCTTCCATGATATTGAATTTGTCGAAGTTATTGGTCATCCTAGGTGGTAACTCTTTGTTACCCTTGCTGGTTTAGTTGGAGGGTTTTTGTTTGGTCTTGGGTGGATAGCTATCTTCACACTTTTGTCACTAAATCCAGTCTTTGGATTTTATGGGTTTAATAGTTGAAGGAATTCTGTGTCACTGTTTTTTGTGCGCTTGGGCATTGGTTGATTGCACCACTAGGGGTCACGAAATGAGGTTCATGTTCTTCCTCGGCCCTGTCTTCATCTCATTGCTATGATTTTTCTCTTGAAGAACATGAAGGTTATACCCTGCGTGCGATAAATAACATTTTCAGGCCAGATTAGAGCTTCACCTTCTTTTGTGGCCGCCTGTCATGGATTGTTACCTGTCCATGAATGAGTCTCTCTGTGTATACACCGTTGGCCTTAGGTTTTCACCATTATAAGAGTGGATCTACTCTCCCTTTGTTGGCTACAGAGAAAACCTTAGCCCTCCTGTCTGAAGATTGATAGAGAAGACTAGCCTGGCCTCTTGGGTTTACTACTTGGTTATTATTGGATGGTTGTATAATTATCAACTAGTTCAAATACAGGCTCGCCCAGTTGGTCGTGTGAGATTCATGTTGGTTGGTATATATTCATTGCCTTTGTTATAACAATGGTAAATCCTATATTGCCAATTTCCATTTCAAAGTACACATAGTCACTCTCCTTATAACTCAGTATTTTTTAATGGAAAGGGCCACTTCCCCAATTCGAATTGATGCATGGGTATGCGTGGTTGTCACAACTTGTCAGGTCAATTGATTTTATGACAGTGATGAATTGGTTGGTTGATACACAGTCACTGGTATTTATGCAGTAAGGATTGTTTAGATGTCATTGTTTACAAATGCTTGATGTTGTTCACACATGTCGTGTTGTGTGTATGGTGTTTTCGCACAATGAAATAATGGTCATGGTAATTGTGGTTTTCTTTTGGGTCGAATGATTATTGAACCGGATGACCATAGAAACTATATCCACTGTATGTTTATGATTGTTCGATTATATAAGCCTAAGTTTTCAAAACATAGTTGATTGTAGTTGGAATAAATCGAAGCAATATCATATTAGATTGATAGCTCAACTCGATATATTGAATTATTGTTGTGACTGTGTGTTTGGTTTTGTAAAATGGAGATGTTCCATTGTGGTGTTTTGGTGGCTGTGCACTGTGTGTAATATGGATATCTTGGTTTTCACACTCAGGGATACCCATAGAGTTTTAAGCATGTTTATTTTTTGCAATCGATCACTTTTTAAAGTAGGCATGTTGTTGATGACAGTCGTGTTGGATGGATGGCCCAGCTTTTTAAAGTCACATTGAATTAGGCTTGCACAGTGACAGAGTTATACTTGCACGATTTAATTACATCGCACATAACTTGTTTGGAGTGGTGGTTGTTGTATGTATGTTTAAATGTCAATTCAGGTGTTACAATTTTCTCTTGATTATTGGTTTTATTGCCTCTATATATGTTAACAAATATCATTGCATTTAAATGACAGGCTTGATTGCAGTGATAGTGTGAATGCATTGTTAATTTTGGAAACACAACTTTGAGTATAATTGTTAATTGAAGTAATGTATGGGAAGTGGTTGATCTTGATGGGTTATAGAGTGGGAATGGTTACTGTTAAAAAATTGTTATAAAATGCAAAGTATGTAAATGAAAGAATCAAAACCCCTTACAAATTGTGTGGAATGCATACAGTCTTGTGGTGGCCCTGTATTGGATATTTGATTATGATCATTGAACTAGTTAAATGCAGAAATGTTATTATTTGGTCAAAATGATTGATGGTTGATGCATCTCTTTTCGCAGAATGTTTTATGGATCGCTTAATTAATTTCATGAACAATAATTGTCTTTCTTCCCTTCCATGATTCTCATTTTCCGCTAATTACAAATCCCATCACCTTCCCATTTCATTTTTTTTTTCACTCCCTGTTCTGAGAATGATTACAGTCAAGATAATTTTGGTGTTAAGGCAGTGGAAAGTGGTAGTGTCTTCTGTGGATTATAGTGATGTTTTATTGGTTTTCTTTTCAGTTGATTGTTGTTTTTATTGAGAAGTGAACATGTTTTTCCCCCCTCATTATATCATATTTCACTCAATACAAAACCCTCACATATCCCATAACCCTTTTCACCCCTCTGCTCATTGATTAACAATAAAACAATTTGTATGGATTGGATTGCACGAGTTTGATGCATCATTGAGCAAAATCTATTTCATATTTTTAAGAGTTGTCATGTATGGTTATTTAAAATACTATTTTCTAATCAATCATGCATGCATGGATGCATTTGTTCAGTCGAGGTAGGCATGGTCAGTGAAATAGAGGTAGAGGTAACTGGAACCGAGGCCCAAGAAGGCCCAGGTTATCCATGCATTTTGACGTTGATTCAGAAGAGCTTGGCCAATTGTTTCATGTCAGATTCTTCAATTGGATTGGGAAGGTAATAGTCCAACCTAGCCCTGAGAGGCCTCCTTTCCAAGCCTCACAAGCCCCCCAATATCCATGTACCTCCTCATGTCTCATTACAACCTGATGTCCCTAAAAATTTATAGATGGCAAGAGATTTTCCACCTAGCAGTCTCCCAACATCGTGGCTGGCCCAACTTATCCTTACCTTCTCCTCCACCTATGAACCCCATCCTCCAAGATATCACTGACCACTCACCAGTGAAATCCTCCCATGCTATCAAGAGATTGAAAACTGAGGCCCACCATACCCTTAATAAAGGAAAAGCCATTGTTGACCCTTTCGCACCCTCCAATGGCTCTGAAAAATCCATGTCTTCCTGGATGCATTTGACGAACGATTGTCCCCATGTGATCAATGTGATTAGGCCTAAAGGATCTGCACAGCCAAAGGAAAATTTAGGAAAATCAAGAGGTGACATCAGCAATCAAGGAAAGGTTGCATCGCAAACTAGGAAATATGGCTTTTGAGTTTTTATTTTTATCCATTGTTGATGATTGTTGACTTCAGGAAATTTTGGACAACATGTTTTATTTTGGATATATGAGTAATATTTTTGAAAATAATTTCAAATTTCATGAGTTAAATTTGCCAAAAGTGAATATGTTGATGTGAGACAGAAGGAATTTTGTTTTACTTAACTAATGGTTATGTTATGATTGTTATGAACAAAAGGGAGTCACAAGGGGTCCCACCTACTAGTTATTATTTGTTTATGACCCTTATTATAATTATTACTCTTCCCCTTAACTAAATTTAGTTGAGTCTTTTAATTAACTTAACTAATGAGTTGGTTCAACTACTTCAACCGATTCTAATTTGTTAAAATAAAAAGGAAAGGGAGGAGCAGGAGGAGGATAGAAGAAGAAGCATGCTAAGGTTTTCTCTTTGAGTTTATGTTGAGATAATTTATTTTTCATTCATTCATTATTCATCACAAGCCTAATTCTCTTTTATGATAGAAGGGTCTTATTGTAGACAACAATATTCAGGGATGAATCACATCATTTAGACACTTTTTTTTCGGAGGTGTTGTTCTATCTTTGATAGTTTGTGTAGACTTGTCTATTTGTGAATTAATTTTCATGATTGAAAAAGGATATTGTGCAGAATTGAGTGGGAAGCAATATGTGGCAAGTTGATCCAACTTTTAGATTTCGGTTTTGGTTTTTTGTCAGAGGTCCTTTTGTATGTTCCATCGGGGATGTCTAAGTTTGACTTTGGTCCAAAGTTTTTGCATGAGATTTTGTAAAGAAAATGAATCTTTGGTGAATTTGAATGAAATAAATAATTTCTTTACATCTCATCTGTCTTGACTATCATCTTGGTGACTTTTCTTCTATCTTTACATTAATTTCAGCAACTGATATGCTTAGAAAATTACATAAAAAGTGAATTTCCAACAAGCTTTTGCTTGATAAAAGACTAGCCTAAGCACTTGTAATTAATACTTGTGAGTTAGGATGTTATTTTTGTTGGCTATAAACATAGGGTGATATTCCCGTCTATTTTTCATTAGCCAAGAAGAATCTTAAACTGATTGAGTAAGATCATTTCATATCTTTTCCTCAACAATAGCTACTATTGGATTTGATTGAATCCTAACAAATGCAATTTCTTCGTGACGTTAGGTTGTCTCTTAGGTTTTATTGTTTTGACAACAGGGACCATGGTCAATCCTCTCATGGTTGAGGTGATAGTTCAATCACCTCCCCCATGCACAATATGCCAGCTTCAGAGATTAGAGGGGAAAGTGAACTTTCTTTGGCATTTTGTCGTGAATTACGCAAAGATCACTAAAGGGTTTATGCATCTCTCGAAAAAGGGAGTCCCATTCTATTGGGATGAAGTCGCTCAACACTCTTTTGAATATTTGAAATGCACTGTTACGTCCGCCCCTCTGCTCCGGCCTCCTAATTGTAACAAATATTTCTTGTTGTATTTGGTTGTTGTGGAGTCGACAATCATCATGGTGTTGGTTCAAGAGGATGATCTACTCGAGGAGCATGTTATTTATTAACTTAGCCAAGGCTTGGTTGGGTCGAAACTCAACTAGTATCACATTGAGAATCTTTCTTTGGCAACAATTCATGTTGTCCAATAGTTCCGTGATTACATTTTTCTTCACAAGATAACTGTCATTGTTGTTGTGAACCCTTTTCAATATGTGTTAACATGATAGCTCATTGGTGGAAAAATCAGTATATGTATAGTAATCCTCCAGAAATGTGTCTTGGATTTTGTTTCCGTGAAATCCAAAAATTCATTGGTCTTTACTAAACTTATTTCGGAACTGTCAGTCGAGTCTAGTGATATCACGCCCGAAGAATCGCCTATCAAAAGAGATATTTTTCTAATCACATCTTTGGACCCCTAGTATGGAGATATACTAGTCTATATCCATACTTTGAAGTGCCTCTCTTCTGCTTCCCATGATGAGCGTTGATGAATTCAACATCAGGCATGAAACTATCTCATACTTGATGACACTTTGTATTGTTGAGGTGTGGATTTCATTATTCGTTGGTGCCTTATCCATGAAGAAGTAGAGCTCATTTTGAATGAATGTCACACTGGAGCATGTGGTGGTCATTTTTTTGGGTTGGAAACAACCCAAAATATTCTACGTGATGGTTATTTTTGTCCCTCGTTAATCAAGGATTGTGTTGAGGCGGTCAAGAAGTGACACCTATGTCAGATATTCTCTCGGAAGATGCAGGCACATCCTGCTCCCATGTTTTTTGTCATTGTTGTTGGTCCTTTCACCAAGTGGGCTATTGACTTCACTACATGTCACCTGGCTTCATCCAGGGGGCATTTTTACATCATTATAGCGGTAGACTACTTCACGAAGTGGGTCGAGGCTATCCCAACATCTAACAATGATGAGAAAATGATGAATCTTTTCATTATTAACCAAATAGTAGCAAGGTTCGGTATCCTGAAGGAGATTGTCACTGACCATGGAAGTCACTTCCAAAACCAAATGATGACTGAGTTAATGTCAAATCTTGGGTGTAGGAAGAACATTCGCCACCTTATTAACCATAAGAGAATGGTCAAGTTGAAGCTGTGAATAAGTCTCTCAAGACTATTCTTCAACGAACGATCAATTCAGCCAATTTAAATTGGAATTTGATGTTGTAGTCAGTGTTGTGGGCCTACTGAAAGTTTGTGAAGACTTCCACTAGTTTTTCATCTTTTCAACTCATATACAGGGTGGAAGCAGTCTTACATAATGAGTTTCATATCCGGTCTTTAAAGTTGGCAGTGGAATTACTGTCAGACACTTCACTGCTTGAGGAACGCCTACTATATCTCAAGCAACTCGATGAGTAGTGTCTTGATGCAACCTCATCCAATGAGGCTCATAAGAAATGAGTCAAGTGTTAGTTTGATCGGTATGTTCATCCTCAGAGTTTCTCCGAAGGAGATATTGTCCTGGTCTATGATCAATACAAATATCCCCTAGGGGCATGCAAGTTCAAACCCATGTGGTTCAAACCATTCATTGTGAAAGAGGTCTTAAAGAAGGGAGATTACATTCTAGTTGACTTTGAAGGAAATTCCTTTGTGGAGCCTAGAAATGGGCTCTACCTAAAGAAGAATTATTCTTAGGTTGGTCACCTAGGTGACTTATTGTACATATGTATAGTTCTTATACAGTTTTTTGTCTTTTTTTTTTGTGGATGTGTAGTTATTTATGTCTTCTCTTTCATTGTGGCAGATGTCAAGTGAATCGGAGGTGTTTTTTTCGGTTCGTGGACGACGCTAGTTCACACACTCAAAGGCTTGCTTCCGCAACTTGGTTGATTTTCACACCTGGAGGCCAGTTTCTATCTTTCGGAGGTATTTGTCTAGGTGAAACCACAAACAATGTCGCTGAGTAAAATACAGTGATAGAGTTTCTTCGTGACTCTTTTTTTCATGGCATTTCTCACCTCCGGGTCTACTTAGATGCTCAACTAGTTGTGTCCCAGTTAAATGGAGTTTACTGCATTTATGATCCTACTTTGCACCGACGTTTCCTTAGGGTACGTCTCTTAGAATGTTACTTTGATTACATTACGTATATCCATGTTCCTAGGAGATTTAATCATATGACAGATACTCTAGCTAATCAAATATTAGATTGGCATGTTGCACATACATAGAAAGAGAAGCACACACATACACATGTACATACATTTTTAAAAATGCGATCCATAAGAAAAATAATATGTATATATATATATATATATATATATATCAAAAACATGTCACGAGTACATAGGTGGGTGCGAACGCCCCGAAAATAAGGTTCAATATACATCGTTGGGATTATGCCCTCAAAAAATACATGTACAATGGTTCCCTCGGCACATCAAAAGTCTAGCCTATCTAATCTGGGGGCCTATTGGCCCTGCCATAGTGAATGACGGCGTTGGCTAAAAGCCAAAAAATTTGGACCCATGTCCGTATCACCCCCACTACATGAGGTTGCATAAAAGGTGGGAGATCCTTGATCTCGAAAATAGGTACTGTGTGAGTGAGCGCATTAAGTTTGTGCTCCACTCATCTCAAAGCTCTCTTTGCTCTCTGGCTAGAGGTACCCTTGTAGCTACTGGTTTGTCGGATGTTGTTGGTCCCGTCTCTGGTCGAGGACGTCATCGAGTTTTCATGAAGTATTCTGGGCACACTGGTCCCACATCTATACATAGTAGATACACAAAAGTCAGTAATCTATACATATATAAAAATTAAATATATAAAAATGTTTGAAAATTAAATAACATTAAAAAACAAGTTACCTATCTCTCCTCGCTCCTCTCTGGGAGGCATGGGCATGTTTGGATCCCTAGAAACATTGATCCTAGCATAGGGGTAGTCCTCAATCGTTGGAATCTGTCGTTCCCACTAGTCGAAGAATTTGTCATCGAAGGCCTCTATTGTCCTCCCTCCCCTTTGTCATGGTAGAAATGTTTCCCATCTGCATATCACTGGGAAGGAGGCCACATGACCTCATACAATCTCTTTCATACTAATACTGGGAACCCTCTCGAAGAAGAAGGGACATAGAATAGTGCCAAACCCAAAGTTATTATTGCTGCATTGCCGACACTCTATCAGTTGTCTCTTCAGTGCCATCCTCGCAGTACATCTAGATGTAGTCCTCGATGTTAAAAGGCCCAGGGGGAAATGTCCGTAGATTGACTGGTTCCCCTCTCCTTGAGAGGCTAGTCATGAAGTAGATATCCTCAGTCATCGGAGTAACGACTATCCTTCTAAGATGAATTCCTCTACATCCAGGTGCCAATAATCAACAAGGGCATTCAACAATCTGGATTGTGCCCTCATAAAAGGACACTAGAAGAACTTCCATAGCCTACACTGTTTCAGTGCGACGATGGATGCAGGGTCCTCTTTGACCAGTATGTCAATATCCTTGTGTTCCCTCTCCCTCCATTGGACATACATCCTGTTACATGGAAAAAATGGAGGAGGTTAGCTCTTGCATTTTATTTTTTCCAAGATTTTAAGGGTGTACATTGTACATGGATTGTATTAGCCACAGTCGTGTATGTACACGGGCAGAGTGTTTTCTGCCTAAGTACATATGTGGGTTGTCCTTGGACAACCTGCATACATGCAGGGCCACTCTTTTTAGGAGAGTGCACCCCATCAAAAACAAAATTAAATGCACAAAGGAAGTATTGAATTGCAAGAGGGATAAAATTGTTCTTACTTGGTCCAAGTGGAAGTTCTTTTTGTCCACTGAAGCTCCCGAAATCAACTTCTTTAGAAAAAGGGTTTTTTCTCCTTTTGGTTAATTCTCAAATTGCAATGGTGAAAATGAGCTGTCAGCTTCTATTTATAGACTTTTTTGGCCTTTTTTTCCACTTGTTGACCCCCTTTGTCATTTGTCCTAGCTTGGTGATCACTTGATTCCAATTTTGAGTTTCTTATTGGATTTTATGGTACACTTTTTCTTTTGGTTTGGTAACTTTTTGGGGATGGGTTACCTTTTAGTATCCTTTGGTAAAAGTAATTTTTCCAACTTTTGCATATAAGTTAAGATTTCGCCTCCACTTTCCGCATCTCCTTGTCTTTTCTTCTTTTCCATAGGATCAACCCCACCAAGGTGTGACATGAAACCTTCATTGCTTCTCTATAAGTCTCATAATTAGGTGGTAGATCATACCTTTACATGGATGCCCTAGGTAGATCCTTGTTTCATTTTGGCATCCATGTTGTCAGTAATGACTAGAGGCTCGGGATTCCTTGTTAGTCCTATCATGATTAAGAGATTGAGCCTCAATCGTCTAATGCACCATCATTCTTGACCTCACCCTCGGGACTCCCAAATAAGCATGCTTTGTTGTCTTTCAAGATCGTTTACAATTCGAAAGAAACATATGACGAGACTGTATGTATGCTTTTAGATCTTGTCTAGATTAACTGATAAAAGTAGACCCCTGGAGTCTTGTTTAAGCCCTTTTCAGACTCTCTAAACATGAAAAGATCGTCCAACGATCTTGTTTCCCTTCATGCTCATTAAACTCAAATTTGAAGGAACATATGTCCGACGGTAGTTTACCCCTTTTTCGGTCCAGATGATCAATTTCACAAATAAAGTTATGCTCTAGGAACTTTGGTTCTCTAGAAGAGTATTCTTAGGTGTAAATTTTACCCTTTTTTGGGCTTGAGGGACTGAATCTTCGAGAAAGGAACATTCTCCTTGGTTTTGGTTTATCACCTTTTTCGGACCTTGGAGATTACTTACGAAAAAGGAACCCCCATGGAGTCCATAGTTAATCTCTTTTCAGACTCCCTAAAATTGAAAATATCATTGAGTGACCTTATTCCTTCACACTCATTAAATTGGTCTCTAAGAACATCTATTGGCATGAGTTTAACCCTTTTTCCATCTTGTGGATTATAGCGGAAAAAGGTACGCCTCAGGAGATTCGTCTCACCGGGAAAGTTATCCTTAGTAACTTTTATAATTTTTCGGGCTAAGGAGACTAAACTTAGAAAAAGGTTGTGAGTCCATAGTTAAGCTCTTTTCGGATTCCTTAAAATTAAAAATATTGTTGAGTGATCTTGTCTTTGTCACACTCGTTAAAATGGTTTTGAATAGATGTCTTTTTGGTGCAATTTTAACCCTTTTTCGAATTGAATAGACTATCTTCGAAAAAGGAACTCCCTAGAGTCTTCTTTTATGTTTTTCCAAACTCTCTAAACATGAAAAAACTACTGATCTTACCTTCTCTGGGCTCGTAAAAATTACATTGAAGGGGTCTCATTATGTCTTGCTTAATTGCATTTGAATATTTTCATATTTGGCCTAATGTCGGCTCCATGTTTCTTTCAATTGAACCTTTAAAGCATTCCTTATATGCAAGCCTTGTAGAATTTCTTGCCTCTGCGACCTGACATCTTGACCCATGGAGGAATTTTCCCTTAGTGTCATTTTCCTTCACATGTCTCCTTGCTCTAAGCACTAGTATGTTCCTTGTGCTTGGAACTAGTATGCTTTCTTACGAAACTCGTTCCTCCTTTGTAACGTGACATTCTTTTATTCTTTTTCAATCTCTTTAAAAAATTGAAAAAGACAAAAAAAACAAATATCCAAAAAAGAGGGGACGAAAAATATGTATTCTTTTTTCGGCAACACAAAGAGTCACCCTTGGAAAAAGAACATCCTTTCGTTTGTTCATCAAGCATTGGGATATAGTATGACCTTATGAATTTGTTCTTGCTACATAGAGTTGTGTCCTCCTCCATTTGGTTACTCTTCCAAACACATGGAGAGTTTGTGTTGCCTCCTACATCGTGAACTTATGTCAATGTCATGCTGCCTAAGTCTGATCATCTTTCGTGCTTTTATCCAAGGGAATTTTCACCCAACCTAATTCGGCCTTTCTACAGTTTGTCTCTTGACCTCATGAGTTGGCCATCCCGAGAGTCTAGTCAAGTCACGATTCAAAATTGATGAAGTTCTATGCCTGATCATAGAGATCCTCTTGTCTTTTCCCGATGATCCCTAGAAGACCTCGGGGTAGTGAGTTAGGCACTCCCATTATAATCCTACCTGAGTTTTGAATATATTGAAGTTGTTTCTCGATCTATGAAGACCTCATCTCCAGCCATCAGGCGCCACTACCTTCTTGAAGATGGATACTATATTTGTATATATTTGATTGATTTTGAGATGTAGATCCACTGTGTATTGCTCACGACTACACTTTATATAGTTATATGACATGGATCTGTAGTTTATTTGATTGGCATCCATGATTTATTTCATCCCGACCATAGGTATGCCGGCCTCAGAGAGACAATTGTTGATTTGCAGATGGCACCTCTCGAACTCTAGTCCCAGGCTCACTCAATTTCATACATTAAAGAAGATATTGTAATGTATTTCAGAGATCAGTTTCTATTTTGACCTCACACATTAGTGGGCATATGTTATAGCCCTAAATTTCCCTACTCATGCATACATGGCCTTGGCCCTCTTACTTGCATATTTTTCCAAAGCACTTCTGAAAAGCTATTCTTAAAAGGCCATTTTTTGGAAGATGTACGCACCCTGCATCATTATTTCCCATGAACATATGCTTGTTGCACCACTACAACTCACATACATCAGCATGTCACACCATTACAACCCGTGTATGCTTGAAAAAGTTGCAAAAAATAAAATATTGCAAGGAATTCGTTGAAATTTACGAGATATTGGAAGTTTCCCAACTAATCCACCTGTTATAGCCCATCACCCAACCAAATAACCATCCTTTTTTCATATAAAAGGAGGTGTTGGGGTCTCATTTCACATCTAAGCATAAGAATATTGAAAATCTTCTCGATTTCACTTGCCCTCCTTGCCCAAAATATTGTTGCCTTTTGTGAGAAATTTACTCAGCATTCCCTCATAGCCCCTTCTTCTTCCATTGAACCAATTCCATTCCATAGAAGTGATCATAAGGTTTAGAGAAGAAGTTCATACAAGGTGCACTTGGATCATGGTAAAGAGGAGCCACGATCAGTTTCGTGGAATGGTGGCCAACTCAGATTGTAAGGTATAATCTTTGTATTATGAATAAAAGAATCACATTTTCTTGTCCCAAACGATGGTGTCTTGAGTACTTTTATTGATTTATACTTGAAATTATAACATCTAATCCTAACTTATAGATGGAATAGCATGCTTGTAGTTCTTTTTTTTTCAATCTTTGGATGCAGGTCAGCCTTGGGAGGAGACGCACAGTCAATGGAACTTCCAAGGGCGAGGAGATCATCACCAAACATGGGATCAAAGGTATAGTTACCCGATCTCTTCTCTCTTTGATTTATTTACATTAATTCTGGTATGTTTGGGATAGAATAGAAAATTGATTATATTTTAGACAGTTATTCACTCTGTCTACATCTTGAACTCTGGTGTAGTTAAAGGCAAGGTTTTCCCGCTAACACATTGAACCAAGGTAGGTACAAGCTGGAAACATGTCATTTCCTATCATTAAAGATAACCACATCATTAATACCTTAGTAAGCACATATTATTTAAGTAGTAGAGACCTCAAATATTCAATTGTTGAGACTCCACACATTATTGGATCTTCCAAAAACCCAAAACGTGGCAGTCTTGCATGACCATGATGGGTCAGAAAGACCTTATTTTCAAGAAGTAGATCCATGCATGATCATTTTGGTAATATTTGTATAAGAGGATGGAAAACAGCAGAAAGAGGATACGCTCAAAGGAGCCTAGAATGCTAGAGGACATTGAGAATAGGTTGGATTCCAACAATGTGCTTTGCATGCCAATAATATGTGTATTCAAGCTTGAGTTTCCATGAAAATGTTATCCATATAATTTTTTTTAATTGAACTTGAGACAACCATAAGGATGTAATCTGATTTAATCATTGTTTATTTCCATGAAATGGAATTTCTAATTTGTAATTAATAATCTTTTTTTTTCATGTAATTTTGATGTTATTCATGGGCTAGCCCCATTGTTGTCTTCATCATCTCTATAAAGGGAAAAATGTTTTTCTAGATTCAATTTATCTTATGCCACCTAAACCAGAAAAATTCATATGACAATTGAAGAGTGACCATAGGAAAGGAAGCCTCTCATTCCAAATACACCCAAACCAAAAGAAGATACATATGAGTCAAAAGACTTGCAGGTGGAATAGAAGACATCAATAGGAAAAATATCAGAAAATTATGGGAGGGTTGAATCAAAATATTTCTTAAAAAATATTTTATGTTCAAAAAATTTGGCCCACAACTACAAATACCAACTTTGTTCAATTTATATTTGCATAGATGTGTACCCTTGGAACATCTTACTAGGAAAAACCTCCAGTCAAAAAAGAAGAAATTGCAACAAATATTTCTGAAATATTATCACTACAAATTTGGCATGTTATAAGAGTGATTGTCTTCCTCAAAAGGATCCTTCACAAACAAACAAATAATGTACAAAAATAGAAAATGAATTAATAGCTAGTTATTATGGAGTTGACATGTCTTGGATGGGCACCTAAATAATATAACATGTAAAAGAATGATTCTTCTGTCAAAGACTAAGAATTGAACAAGTAGGATTCAAGAGATACATACTCAACTTTTGCATGCAAAGAGCCCCATGGTGACACTTCAATAAGTAGATAAATTATGGAACTGTAACAAGAGTGGAGAAAATGCCATCAAGTCTGCTTGATGAACAATTATTTGTTTGCTTGTCACTCTAAGTCACAAGGTTCACGGAATTTGAACCTGGAGGTTCGAAATTTGGTGAACCTCAAAAAAATATTCAGGTTCATTCAAGTTTGTCAAACCCCAAAGGAAAATGTAATGTTGAAGCTAAAAAAATTTGAGCTTGAGCTGAATTTGAATCTAAAAGGGGAATTTAATAACCAGAAAAGGTTAATCAAAACCATGGCATCCATTTTATCTGGGGCTATATAGGATAGAAACTTGCGATTGCATACATTAGTGCATGTTAGAAGTATTTGGACTCCACATTTTAAGTCTGTTAGATTAAAAAGAAAAGAAAAAACAAATGTGGGATCTTTATAGATGCATACCTCCACCACTTTAGCCTCTTCCTATCTATCTTCACTGGTCAATATGATGTTGATGGGTGTACATCTATGGATCCTACCCGTACATTGGATCACCTGATAAGGCTAATGGGTGGTAGGTAAGGATAGTGGATTTATGGTTGTGATAGTATTAGTGGCGGGTGTCTAAATCTACTATAGTTGGTACTGCATCATGATCGAGAAATGGTTCCTCTTGTGTAGGAGCGAGCCACTAGGAGAAATGTGACAATAAATCATAGATTTTTATGTGAAAGAACCAACCTCCTAGCTTCTCGATGCACCGTAATGGAAGAGAAATGTTCATACCATCTTAGTTGCAAGGAAAATGCACAAGGTACCAAGTTGGCTACTACAGATACCATTAATTGGATACTATATTGTGCATAAATACTACAAGGAAAATGTAGGGATGAATCATTCCCCACTAAACCCATACTCCAGAAAATTGGGGGGTGAATAGAAGATGGAAGCCCTGTTCACACCAAATGGAAAGGATGAAATATCTCCATAAAAACCCCCATACTTGGAAATCAGGGAAATTGGAAGGTAAATCTTGATTCACACGAAATGGAAAGAGAAAAATCACTCCAAGCGATTGGAAGGATACATACCTGGTAATCAGGGTGATTAGAAAGGTGCAGGTCAAATTTCATGGGAAAAAATCAATATTTTCCCTCGCCCCCATGAATCTACATGGGCTACCATCAATGATCCTAAACCCATTATCATACAAAATATTTGTCCAATCAAAATTTGGAACCCCTAGAGTAAATTTCAAACCTAAAATTTTCTATGTCCATTATAAAAGTTATTATATCCTTTGTTTCCGAAAACAAGAATTACATTGCTTAAATGCTTTACAAATTTATAACATCATTATAAATGTGTACCTTATCTTCTAACTTTACCCAATCTTTCTTCACCTTTAGATTCATATTTATTTCTAAGCTCTTTGTTTCTAATAGAATATTAAAATGAGTTCTCAGTTGTTGCAGGACTAATTTTATTTGATCGCATATACACTATTTGGCCCCAACTAAATACTTTCTTGCAAAATTTGTATAATAATTCTTTTTCAAGTCTTCAAATTTAACAATTTTCTCACAATATTCAAATAATTTAGTATATTTTTGTGCTATACAACAGTTTTTATACTAATTTATTTATTTTTTCTAATTGTTCCTCCACATCAATTATTTTTGAAATTTTACTCTGATATTCAATTTCAATTATCTGAAGCCTTTCTCAAACTATTGATAATTCCTTCCTCAACTAAATAATTTTTCCCTGGTCTAAAGTTGTTGGGATTTCCTCGACATCAAGAATAGTTACCTTTTTAGCTAACTTAACTAGCAATGTTGTTGTTTTTTCTTCATTAAACCTTTCAATGTTTGCTTGTAATCTTTCATTTTTTTTTCTGAGACTTTCAGTTTGATATTTCTCCTTTTCTATCTCTAATATTGCCTTGGTCTGGCTATGCATAGTGGAAATTACATTCAACTTTCCTCTAAGGTTTTGAATTTTGTTATCCTTTTGTTTGATCGTTTAGGCTATGCTATACTTATTTTTTGTTGTTGTTCCTAGAGAGATATGATTTTTCTCTAAATCATTTACTGCAACTGATAGTGCCTTTTTTATTTCCCTTTCATCATGTAATTGATTTTCTAAATTTACCAATTTGTATCTTCATCTTCCTGACATTTACATATGCTTGAATAAAATCTCTAGCCACCATATTTCATATTTTCTTATGCCACTCATCTTATATTAAGGTGGAAAGCTATTTAGATCAAAGGTGATTTTTTTTGTATCATATTCGTTTGGCATAAGATCTCCTTCACTCTTATCAACTTTGTGTTGAAGAATGGTAATATTCATTGTACCTCTACCATAATCAATTGAGGATAGTAGTCTAGAAGAAGAAAAGCCTTCATTAAACATCTAAGAGTATAATTTTTTCTTAGCTTGTTTGGCAAACTTTTTGTCGATCTTCATTTCTACGAAAATATTAGTCATCTTCTTAATGATTGTAATCTTTTTTTATGATTCATTACTTTGAGAATCATGAGAAGATTGTTGGAGTTACTTCACACCAACCTAAGATTTATTTTTCCTTGTTTATTATTCATTATTGAGTCTCCTATATTTTAGGAAGAATATTCCTCTCGGGAGAATATTCTCTTCATTTTTCCCTTCAGTTTGACTCGTTGAGTGGAGTCTAGATGCTACATTGGTATTGTCACCATGAAAAATTGGGATCATCACCAATTAATGTGCATTTTCCTTGGGATCATCACCATACTAGCGCATTACCCATGATTCCCTAATCTCCTGCATTAACTCAGCTAGGTGGCAGTTCACTCCCGCAACTACCCGAGAGACTAGACTAGGTGGAAGTTTACTCTCGTAACTGTTGGTGTGTATCCAAATCACTCTAGACCACCACTATGGTACATTGTTTTCTCGTCTAGTGTGCATTGGTTGAGTTATACAGAGTATTTCGTGTTTAAATTATCAATTATTCATTTGGTTAATGAGAATTCTTCCATTCTTTCTCTCTTGCTTCTTCTTTCTCAATTTATCTCTACAAATGTGTGCAGTGTTTTCTAGCTAGATATATTATGTGCAGGTTCAACACATTTACATGGTATCAAATCTAATGGAATTCTAAGAAAAAGACACACCGAATTATTTTTGCAAGTACCAAAGATTGAAGACATCGGAAAAATGGAATTCCCAAAAGAATTCATTCTTACACCTTAAAATTACGTTGCATGGAAGGAGAGGATAATCATGCATATTCGAAGTAGAGGATTGTATAGGTTAACCATGAACATAGAAATGGAACCAACATCATCCATAGAAAAATCCAAGTATCTAAATCGAATGGATGAAGCATTCACAACAATTTGCAGTCTCATTTCTCCCGATCTCCTTTTTCACATATATTTTGTAAAACCACCAATGAATCCTAGAACACCATGGAAGGGATCTTTGGAAAATAGGAAGAGATGAGGGGACACATGATCGAGGTGGAATTTATCACATTGGATCCAAAAATCTTTGACAATCTCCAATATTTATTTAGAAAATTTAAGGATTTACTGTTACAACTCGAGTCTTGCGGGGTTGATAAATCCAAGGAGGAGAAAAAAATGGTTATTACCATTCTCTCCAAACTTGGTCCTGAATTCTCAGTTTTCGTATCCACATTAAATTCAATCAAATTCTCCTATGGATCCACCTAGAAGATTCCTTCTCTTGAGGAATTTATCGAATCCCTGACACAAGAGCAGACCAAGCTCATCAACATGGGAAAAATCAAAGGCCCAAAGGTGCATGCACTTACTGTGAAATATGGAAGTGGTCATAAATATTAAAAATATAAATATAAAGAAAAAAAGAAAGCACATGAAAATACAAATAAGGAAGAGTACTCAAAATCCTTCACCGATGCCTCTGGATCCAAAGGTGAAAAGGGAAGAAAAGGGGAGAAATGCACATACTGCCATAAAGGATTCCATCCAGAATCTGCATGCATGCAGAAACAAATAGATCTAATGACTCAAATACTTCATAAAAATAACCTCGGAGATCACATCCCCAAGGGTGCCAAGAAGAAGAAGCCAAAAGATCAGAATCTCAAGAAAGACAATTCTAGCCATGCCTTGATTACCATCAACTCCTCTCCTAATGCTTGGATCGTAGATTCAGGAGAATCAAATCACATGGATTCCACAAAATTATTTTATTCTTCATTGGATGCATGCAATGGTCCTCCTATTATGATGGGGTGAAAATCTCCAGTTGAGGTCACCGACAAAGTAAGGATTGAACTCACCAACAAAAGCTTCGAGAATGTGTTGCATGTTCCAAAAATTTCTGTCAATATTATCTATGTGTATTAGATGAAAAATTATGACACCGGAAATAAATTCATATTCACACATGATGCAATGGACATCTATGACATGCAAACCAATTCAAGGGTTGCTACCAGTGAGGTAAATCATCAATCTAGATCATATACATTTTCTAAATTTATTGAACCAGATTCTGCTTTACTACTTTCCCTTGTTGATGAAAGCAGTAGGATATGTCATGAAAGGTTCAGGCATTTGAATTTTAGATACATACAATAGCTTATCAAACAAGGATTGGTTGATGGTCTACCAGACATCCATTTCTCTAAAGGAATCTATGAGGGATGTGTTCTTGGAAAACACTCTCAAGATAAATTAAACAAAGGAAAGATTCAAAGAGATTCCTCTCCTTTAGATCTGATCCATAGTGACCTCATCGGCCCTTTTCCACATCCATCAATTAGCAAAGCAAGGTATTTTCACATTTTTGTGGATGATTTCTCACACTTCATATAGATTTACTTTCTCAGGTAAAAATCAGAGGTCTTTCAACACCTCCAAGATTTCAAAGACCTTGTTGAGACATAATACAGAAATAAAATAAAAGTCCTCCAAACTGATAATGGGGGAAGGTATGTCAACCATGATATCGAACATCTTTTTCATGAGTCAGGGATTCAGTTGCATCACACAGTTCCCTATAATCCACAACAAAATGGAGTTGTTGAGTGGAAAAACAGATCTCTAAAAGAGATGGCATATTGCATGCTACATGGAAAGTCACTTCTACATAGACTATGGGCCAAAGCACTTAATTGTGAAACCTACATCCAAAACATATATCCCCATAGATCTATCAAGGATAAGACCCACTACGAGTGTTGGAGAGACCTCAAACTAGAAGTGACCCACTTTTATATTTTCGGTTCACGTGCATGGGCTCGGATTCCCTTTGAAAAGAGGAAGGCACTTGATCCACATAGCACTGAGTATTTTTTTTGTTGCATGCCCCGATGGTGTGAAGGGATACAAACTCATTGATTTTTTCTCAGACTGGTTCATCATTTAGCGTAGTGTCCAATTCAAGGAAAGTGTCTTGCATGTACCTCAGTATCCATATGCAGACACCTTTGTTCTTGCACCTATCATAGATGATGAGCATGCACATGTCGACTCTTCTTCATACAAGAGTTCTGATTCAGAGGATTCAGAGTATCCATATACATATTCAATACAGTCAGATACAAAGTCAGTGCATCCAAATGCATATGGAAATCCAAATAAAAGGCCCAAGTGGGCCCAAACTACTCTTCAGGATGCAGGGGATCTTATTGGTGATCCAGCCGATACTAGGAGGAATCGATCTGATTTCGAGGAGCCTCCTATTGCACTCACAACCATTGAACCATTGCCACCTAGGCATATTTTCTTGGTTCAATCTTCATATCCACAGTCTTATGGTGAGGTTGTTGGAAATACCTTTTGGGAATCTTCCATGCAGGAGGAGTACAAATCTCTCCTCGAGAACAAGACTTGGGATCTGGTTCCCCTTCCTTCTAGAAGGAAACTTGTCAGGTGCATATGGGTCTATAGGACCAAGAGCACAGTGCATGGACAGATTAGAAGATATAAAGACAGTCTAGTTGCCAAATGCTTTCAGCAAGTGCATGGAATTGACTATGATGAGACCTTCTCTCTAGTAGCGAAGATGGATTCCATATGATTGGCACTTTCCATTGCGACAACCAAGCGATGAGAATTCCATCAAATGGACATGAAGAATTCATTTATTCATGGTGATCTCTCTAAGGAGATCTATATGGAGTTTCCCCAGGGATTTATGCAGGATTCATATTTGGTCTATTGACTGAAGAAGTCTCTTTATGGTCTCAAGCAGGCTCCAAGGGCATGGTATGCCAATATGGACTCCTAGCTACTGTCACAAAACTTTGTATGTTTTAAATCAGAGTCGAATGTTTACATGCTTAAGATGGTTTATTCACTTCTACTCTTAGTTCTGTATGTTGATTATTTGTTGATCACCGGTTGCTTGACTTCAGTGATTTCTGCAGTCAGGAGGATTCTACATGACAAGTTGTTGATGATGGACATGGTTCAGATACACTTGTTCCTTGGACTTGATATTAGTCAGGATGCATCACACATCAAACTGTCTCAGGCCAAGTATGCACGAGATCTCCTTGAGATATTTCACATGACAGACTGCAAGTATTCTCTGACTCCTTTCCTATCAGGAGTCAAACTTGAGGATGGAAGGGACACTCCACTGGTTGGCAACACACTGTACAGACAGTTAGTGGGGATTTTGTTGTATCTTACACACTCCAGACCAGACCTCTCCCATGTAGTTGGCACAGTTTTAAGGTTCATGCAGGAGCCACATGAGCTACATTGGAAGGTTGCAAAGTGTATCCTTCAATACATCCATGGAACCATCACCTTTCAGATTCATTATGTAGTAGACTCTACATTGGATCTCATCGGGTTCACTGATTCTGACTGGGTTGGCGATAACATTGATCACAAGTCCACATCTAGTTACTCACTCATTCTTGGTTTCGGTCCTATATGTTGGTCGAAAAAGAAGCAAGTTTCTATTTCTCTATCTTCGGTCGAGGCAGAGTACAAATTGGTATTTAACATAACCATTCAGTCTATGTGGCTACAACATTTTCTCACTGAGTTGGGCATTTAGTTTCATCGATCGATCGTCATCTAGTGTGACAACCAGAGCATTATGAAGTTCTATAGAGATCCATTTTAGAGGCAGTGGACGAAGTACATCGATATCCACATGCACTACATTCAAGACTTAGTACATGAGGGGATCATCAACCTATAGTTCTATCCTTCAATAGAATAGATGAAAGACATGTTCACCAAGACCTTGACAGAGAAGAAGTTTCATTCTCTACGAATTCGTCTTGGAGTGAAGGACATAGTTTCCTAGCAAGTGTCAGTTCTTCTTTTTACATACATTTTAAATTGAGGGGGGGGTTTCCCATAAGGTTTTCCCTCTTTCCTCACTTTATTTTAGTGTATCTTTTGTATTTGGGTACTTAACATGGTCTCGTTATCGAGACCCATTCTTTATTTTAACCATAATGATGTTCAGGGGGGGTGTTAGATTTACTTCACACACACCTAGGATTTATTTTTCCTAAGTCTTTTCCTTGTTTATTAGTCATTATTCAATCTCCTATATTTTAGGAAGAATATTCCTCTAGGGAGAATATTCTCTTCAGTTTTCACTTCATTTTGACTAGTTGAGTGGAGTCTAGATGCTACATTGGTATTGTCACCATGCTACATTGGGATCATCACTAGCTAATTCACATTATCCTCGGGATCATCACCAGACTAGCACATTTACCTATGATTCCCTGATCTCCTCCTCACTTCACTCTGTTTCAGACAGTTAACTGAAGACTGGTAGACTAGTTAAATCAGTTAAGTGGAAGTTCACTCTCGCAACTGCCCGTGAGACTAGACTAGGTGGTAGTTTACTCTCGTAACTATTTATGTTTCCATATCACTCTATACCACCACTATGGTGCATTGGCTTCTCCTCCAATTCTCATTAGTTGAGTTATACATAGTATTTCATGTGTAAATGATCAATTATTCATTTGGTTAATGAGAATTCTTCCATTCTTTCTCTCTTTCTTATTCTTTCTCAATTTATCTCTACAAATGTGTGTGTTATTTTCTAGCTAGATCGATTTTGTACAGGTTCAACACATTTACAGATATGGAATGTGAGTAATTGTAATCACTGATTTTTCAATTTTTTTAATTTGTTGATTTGTTTTCTAGCTTTAGGAACTATTTTTTGTGTCTTAGATGAAGAGTTTTCTAGGGTATCATATTCCATGGGATCATTTGTTATATTCCTTTGTATATCTCCCTTTTGAGGTGTATACATTTTGATACCTACCTATGTGTTATTTCCTTTCTTTGCTAGTGTTGATTGTTGTTTTTGCATGGCGTGTTGTACCTCTATCCAATAATCTTTAATAGCTAATATTTATTTTTAGGAAACAATTTGGTGAGTATATGGTACTAGTACAACAAAAATTCTCATGTCACAAAATCACTTTAAGAGGGTCATATGGCCAATATATATCTTCTTCAAATTGAAAATATTTCATCATATTTTCCACAATGGTAAACACATTTCTTGTTTTAACAATAAATGTTGCAATCTTTGTTGGTAGTGCAAAGGATGTCCTTTTGTTCTTAGAAACAAAATGGACATAATCAATATTCAGTCTTTTCCTAATGTATTATAAAGCACAAATTCTTGGAGTTAGATCAATTAGAAGCTTATAAAGCTTCTATTTTGAGCCATAAATCCTTGGCACTATATGATATTTTGAAATATATCAATCACCAAACCTAACTTGATGAATAATATGTAAATGATGCTTACATTTGGGAGGGAGCATCAACAAAGTGTACACTACTGACATAAAATCATCAACAAATTTTTTAAATCCATTTTTATGACTTTCACCGTTTACAATTTGAGTCTGATCAAATACTAGAAGTGGCCTTCTTTCTTTGTCCTCCTTTTCTAACATAAAATGTTGGAATAATGTTGGTTGATAACGAAGAAGAAGATAAAATAAGTATGATTGATTCCTAAAAAATTTCATTTTTTCAAATTGAATCAATTGCTCATGAACAATATCATTATTTCATCCAAAAGACTATAATTTTCATATCCCAACAATATGCACACCATTGAGATTATATATTTCACTGATCCTTTGAATAAGGAAGTATCTAATGAAAACTTTTTGTTTGGTGTATCTTTATTTTTTGGTAATAACCCTATAAGAAAGGCTTTCTTTTATTCTATTTTGTAAGGTGGCAAATGTATTATAATAAGAAGAAGAAAAAATATTGTAGCGAATACCAGTGGAACAACAAAATATAGATAATAACAACACCAACAACGATAGCTTTATTTATAGAAATTCAAGCTCACTTGCCTCTTTGAGGGGGCAAAATCTAGTGCAATAGAGTTCTATTACAATAATTTTCAAGAGAAGAATTTTTCATGCTTTCTACTCCTATTTATACTAATTCTACCTTCAAAAGAACATTTTAGATGAAAATATTTCTAGAAGCAAAAACATTTATTAAGTCTTCTTACATTAGACTTGTTCACATTATTATTTAAGACTTATTTACTAATACTGGTATTCATTACATAGAAAACATATTATTCTACCAACATGAGGGGTTAGTGAGGTTAGGTCCCTAAAATCCCCCCCACCCCTTTGAAAGAAACCTTGTCCTCAAGGATTAAGGTGGGGAAATTGTTGCAAGATGGTCATTGACTCCCATGTGGCATATTCTAGTGGTGTCTCCTTCCATTGAACTAAAACTTCCTTGATGGTGCACTGACAAAGATGATGCTTGCAATGATACAATATTGCTTGGGTTGAAACCGAATGGAACCTTTTTCATCCAATTTGGGGAGATTGGTTTGATTCCGACACTTATTTCCAATCATTGTCTTGAGGCATGAAACATGAAAAACAAGATGGATCTTAAAGTGATTAGGGAGAGCTAACTGGTAGGCCACCAATCCCACACACTTGATAATTTTGTAAGGACCATAAAATTGGGGGATAGTTTATAAAAATTGTCAAATTTGATTGAATTTTCCTTATATGGTTGCAGACGAAGAAACACGTGCTCCCCTTCAGAAAATTAACGTTCTAAACGACCCTAATCTACTTGTTGCTTCATGCAATTTTGATCCATGACGATATCTTCTTCAAGGGTATGAATAATGGAAACTCTAATTGTGAGTGTGCAGTCAATGTCCCAAACCTTAGAGACACTGGGTAAGTATGATAGAATAGATGGTGGATTTTGACCATAAATTGCTTCAAAGGGAGTCATGTGAGTGGCAGCATGGAAATATGTGTTGCACCACCATTCATCTAGTGGTAACCATTGAGCCCATTGAGTTTGTTTGTAGGATGAAAAACACCACAAATAGAATTCCAAGCACTTGTTGACAACTTCAGTCTATCCATCATTATAGGGATGATATGTTGTGTTGAGGTACACCTTAGTTCCTTGGAGCTTGAACAATTCCTTCCAAAAATTGTTGGTGCAAGTGGGATCACGTTTAGAGACAATAGAGTGATGCATGTGCAATGGAGTTTGAAGATATTATCCATAAAAATTCAATCCATTATAGATTTCATGAACTAGTGTTGGAGGGCACATAAATGAGCATACCTGGAATGGTGGTCTACGACAATCATTATGATAGACTTATTGCCCAATTTTCGTAAGCCAACAATGAAGTCCGTAGAAATATCCATCCATATAGCAGGTGGGATAGGGAGTGGTTGGATTGTGCCTGGATTTTTGACTGTTTCACCCTTAGTGTGTTGAAAAGTGTCACATTTGGCCACAAAGGTGCAGATGCCATGTTTCATGACATCCCACAAAAAAGAGTGTTTGACCCATTCATAGGTTTTTTGAAAGCCTGAATTCCAAACTGTGGGTGAAGCATGAAGTTCCAAGGGCATAGTGGATTTAAGGTGATATGGTTTTCTTAAATACATACAAATTTTACAGTGAAGCTCTTAATTGTGCCAAGAGTATCATGGAGAAGACTGAGGATCTTGTTGCAATTGTTGGATTATAAGAGCAAGTTTCAGATATTGCAATCATTCTTGGTGAATGACTTGTAGCCAATCTGCAACAATGAAAGAGAGGGGAAAAAAGGACCCTTCTTCTTCTTCATATTTCCTTTAAAGAGAATCAATAACCACATTTTAAATTCCCTTCTTGTAAATGATCTCATAATCATAATCAAACATCTTGGTGATCCATTTTTGTTGCTCCGGGGAGGAAATTATTTGTTCCAAAAAGTACTTGAGTCTAATATGATAAATTTTAATATGGAAACATTTCCCCAATAGATACATATGCATCAAATTCCAGTACAAAAGTATTGATGAAGTCAGGCAGTGCCAGAATAGGAGTTTTGCACATAACCTCCTTCATATCTTCAATTTACTTAGGATCCATGCATACACCATCCTTGCCGATAATATGACCAAAGTACTCAACTTTCGAGGCTCCAAAAGAACATTTAGATTGTTTGAGAAACAATTGGTGCTTAGAAAGTAGATGGACAAATTGATCCACATAGACGAGATGGGATTTCCAAGTTTTACTATAGATGATAATATCATCATCAAATAAAACTAAGAAAAAATGGAGGAAAGGACAAAAAATATGATTCATGAGACTTTGAAAAGTGGAAGGGGAATTACAAAGTACAAAGGGCATGACCAAGAACTCATAGTGACCCTAATGAGTATGAAATGAAGTTTTGGGAATATCTTCCTCTTTCATACATATCTAGTGGTAGCTAGAACGTAGATAAAGTTTGGTAAATTATTTAACCCCACTCAATTCATAGAAAAAGTCATCAATGATAGGGATGGGGAATTTGTATTTGATTGTGATTTTTTTAGGGTGAAAACATTAGGACACATGTGCGAATTTCCCTCTTTCTTGTGTACCATGACTACAGGAGAATAATAAGGGGTATTATTAGGGTGGATAACACCCACCTCTAGAAATTCATTCAAAATGTTCTCAATTTTATTTTTCTATGCAAAGGGATGATGATAAGGGTGAATGTTGGTAGGATGGTTGTCAAGGACCAGGTGAATGGCATGATCACGGGCTCCTCTGCAAGGGGGAAGTCCTTGGGGAGTGTGAAAAATATATTGGTTTTGGGATAATAGAGATTGGAGGTTGGGATGCATAGGAGGTGAGGGGGTCTCAACTACTTGAATGGAATGGAGATATGCAATAATTCTAGAATGACCTTTTTTTAATAGCATTTCTATTCTAAGGGAACTGATGATCTCAGTGGATCCTGTTTTGATGCCTTGGAACTTACATTGTTGTCCCTCCTATTGGAATTTCATGGTTAAGTCCTTAAAATCCATAGTGATGGGGTCGAGTGTGCATAACAATTCAACACCAATAAAAATGTTGCAATCGTCCATTTCAAAAAAAAAAAAAGGAGATTTCAGGTGATAGTAACCAATTTGTAGGCACACACTTTCAAAATGCCCCAGACATTTCATGGAACCACCATTGGCAGTCATGATTTGAAAATTGTTGACGATGTAGATATAGGACATGGTCTCTTGAGAAATGTGGTGATAAATAAAATTATGGGCGTTTCCATTGTCAACAAGGATAATGAATTTCATATTCTTTATGTATCCAATTAGATTGAGGGTTTGTGGAGCAGAAAAACCAATGAGGGTGTTCAACGAGATCAATGGTTCAACTTCTAGTGGATAAGAGGGCATGGTAGGATCGTCTTCTGATGGAATCTCTTCAATAGGGGAAACATCGTTATCTTCATTATAAACATACTCAGATATGACCATAAAAATATTTTGTTCCTTACACTTGTGCCCATAAAATATTATTCATCACAATTATCGAAAGTACCCTTAAGTTGGCATTCAACCATTTCTTCTCGAGTTAACGTTTCGATCTTGAGAGGAGTGGTAGGAGGGGTTTTATTGGTGGGTATGGGGTGAGGAATAAAGGAGGATTTTCTAGTTTGGGAAAAGACAACATGTACTTGTGCTTCCACAGATTATTTAGTAGCTTCCAACCAAGTCTGGGGGAGAGCCATTAGGACCTGGGCTTGGATTTCATCCTACAGTCCACTGATAAAGAATTCCCTGAAGAAAGCATCTGAGATGCCTTTCATTATGAAATTCAAGTTCTCAAAGGCATCAATAAAGTCTTCCACTATGCTAGATTGTTTCAACTTGGTCAAACGACGCAAACGGTGTGTGTGGTATCAAATCATTCATAAAGATCGACAAAAAAATGTGCCCAAGAAACATATCCTTGGTGGGAATTTTTACACCATTACCACCATTGTTAACATTTAGGATCCAGATAGAGAACACCATAATGGAGTTTGGCCAATTCATTAGTAAAGTCATTTGAGGAGAAATAATGTTCCATTTGATTGGTCTAGCCCATGGGATCTGAGCCATAGAATTTATTCACCTCCACTCTAGTAAGAAATATTTAACCATGAAGGTGGTTCAACTGAAAATCATGAGAGTTGGAGAAAGAAACACCTTATGGGTTATAAGGTTGTTCATATGAGCTAGGGCCTATGGGAGTCGTTATTAATTCAATGATCCTGATAGCAAAGGATTCAATTTGGTGGTTGGTGTGTGCATTTATGGTGGACATATTGACATTTTTTTGTCTCATTTCCTTCTAGGTTGTGAAAATCTCAACGGACATGAAAGTGAAGCAGTTTTCAAGTTCTTGGTTGTAGGTTTGGGCCATGGTGAAGAGAAACAACAAGAATGGGGTTGGTGGATCTACACAAAAAATTGGTTAATTGTGAAGGTTACCACGATAATCAATGCAAAGAGATGAATCCAATGGAAAGGGGGGAAAATATGAGTGTCGATAAGGGTGGGTGGTTCCATGGAAAAAAGGCTTACAAGTAATAGGTACCACTACGATAATGGAAAAGAGAGTATTCCAATGGGATAGGTCCCAAATTAGGGTGTCAAAGGGACCACAATATTAAATTTTTTTTACTCATGTGGAGTTGTACTCCAACCTAGAAAATATTGTAGTGATGGAATGCCCAAATTGTTAACATGGAAAGTTGTGTAGGAATTTCACAACTAGGATGCAGGAGGCAGAGTTGGGCGACAAAATATCTCGTTTGTTCCTTTTTTGTTCTATTTTTCTCCCAAAGGTTAGGGTTTTTAGGGGGTCCTACAGACAAGGTTTTTCCTGTGCTATAGCTCTCTGATATACATGTGGGGTCGAATGGTAGTACTTAACCAAAAATCTCAAGGCACCAACTAAGGAAGCTCAATCATACCCTTAACCATACTACCTGATTACCCAGGTACTAGAGAGTAGCTTCCCAACTATTGCTCTCAGTGTCACTGTAGCAATTAGGAGGTTGATCGACTGATCTAGAGATGGTTTTAGGAGACCTAGGGGACTCTTGATATACCTAACGGTACATGGGAGTGATGGTCATGTATATATTATGTTTGATGTAGTACTACATGGAGGGTTTCCTACAAGGGTTACAAAGGTTCCCAACAAGGCGAAACATTTGTTTCAAGTAACCCTGTAAAATTGTCTATATTTACTGCATGTAGTCTTCCCCAGCCGTATTTTTACCCATTGAACAACATATTTTTGTGCTTTAAAGATGTATACAATACACGTTTCTACCCTCGAAAACATTCCCACAATTGTTGCAGAGGAAAGAGCTCTGATACCACTTGTAAGGTACCAGACGTATTATAGTAAGAAGAAATAGAAATATTGTAGTGAATACCAATGGAACAACAAAATATAGAGAATAACAAAACCAACAATGATACCTATATTGATAGAAAAAAAAAAGTTCACTTGCCTCTTCGAGGGGGAAACCTCTAGTAGAGCATAGATCTATTACAATAATTCTCAATACAATACTTTCTCATGACTTCTACTCCTATTTATACTAATTCTATCTTCAAAAAAACATTAGAGAGGAAGATCTATCTAGAAGAGGAAACTTCTAATAAATATTCTTACATTAGACTTATTCGCATTATCATCTAGGCCGTATTTACTAATGTCGGCATTTATTATATAGAAAACATATTATTCTACTTATGTGAGGGGTTAGGGAGGTTAGGTCCCTAACATATTTGTAGGGGAATTAAAAAAGAATCCATTTTTTTCTTCATTGATTTTATCTTGACCTACTGTTAATGATAACATCTCATAAAAAGATGCCTGAGAAATCGAAAAGAGTTCATGTTGTCCACTTTTGTATTTTACAACTCAACTTTGAGAATCATAACACTCAACACACATCTTAACAAATTATGGAAAACCTAAAGTATATGGAACAATAACTTGTGTAAGACCAAATTACCATATTTGGAGCTCACATGTATTTCCCTAAAAGCATAATAGGGCCTGGCTACGAAGTTCCATGAAGGTTTTATTATCTAAATAAGTTTCAACTACATTTCTATCTTTGTCAAAAAAAAAAATTGAATGGATGATTTTCCTAATTGGGTTGTTGAACATCTCTCAATCATTTTTTGGGTGATATCTTTTAACTCCCTATCTTGATTTAACCCCCCTTTTTTCTATTTCAATTTTCTTTTAGAGATAAATAAAGATGAGTGAAAGAAACTTTAGGATTCAAGAAGATTTCAATTGCATTGCATGTACTTTGTAATGCTCTTTTTCATCAATAACATTTTCATTACCAAGTTATGTTCCCTCGAAAAGAAGTTGGCTCTTATTACAAAACTATTAACTACATCTGTATATTAAAGAATATAATTAAATTGTGATCTGGAAATCGACACATCAAAAGATAATCCATCACATTTTGACATGTGTCGGTGTATTTAAAGTTTTAAGCCACAAAAATATAGAGGTGGGAAGTGATTGTGCATCAAACCACTAGTGGTATCAGGATGTTTATAAGTAGTTTTTCAAGATTCACCTTCCCTCCTGATACCAATCATATGATGCCTCTTGCACTTCAATAGGTTTGATGGTATCGAGAGTTTTAACTCCATTAGTAATCATTCAACTTTGATTCTTGAGAGATATCACATCCATTGATTACATTTCATATTAGTCGTTGGACCTAGGTGCTATAAATTTTATTGTTCAGTGCTCATGCCTTTATGTTTTGTGCTTTTGGACTTCACCCCAAGTCACAAGGGGCTTAATTTAATCTCTCTTTTCATTATAGTTTGAAATATCCCCCTTAAAATATGTGAAACCGAAGATAGATAGGGAATTAGAGAATATTAAACCCTATTCAATATAATTATAATATCAAGTTACAACACCATGCAGGCAACCTTCTTTTCTTTTACAATGCTCAAGAACCCAACTATAATTCCATTTCCTTCTCTGGTAACTAAGACAAAATATGATATTTCATAATTGTGAATCCTTTCGAAGACATGAGTATATAATACTTTTTAGTATGCACAGGGAACAAGGGACCAAGATATGCCTCTAAATTGTCTTTATACAGAGAAAAAAAAACATGGGTCACAGACATAATAGAAACCCACCCTCTTTGACAAGATACCCATTCCCAAAAAATGATTTTAAACTCATGTTTGTTCTTTGTTGTGTGTAAAATATCATGGTAAAGAGATGTAGTATATAGGGTATCAAACCTAAACTAAGGAGTGAATGACATGGTAAACTTGAAGTGAATGGAACTCAAACAAAGACATTGTAAATCATTTAATAATGAATGAACAACTACAAGAATTGCATTATCTATCTACATCACCAACAAAGTTACATATCGAAGACATTGTGGGGTCAATCCTTCCTTTTGTGCATAGGTGGGGTTGATCTCTCCTTGTATGGGTCTACTCCCCTACACACTCTCCCTACTAGCAGGTGGGGTCTATCAAATGCAAATGTCAGCAGGTTGCTCCTCTGCACACTCTTTGTATTGGTAGGTGGGGTCGATCCAATGAAAATTTTAGTGGGTTAATCCTATGTACATGCTTCTTACTAGCATATGGAGTCGATCAATGCAATGGTTAAAGGGTTTGGTATTGGGTTTATTTGGTCAGGGTTTGGTTCCAGAGTGTTTTTTATGTTTCATTTTTTTATTATTATTTTTTATTTGTTATTTGGTTGAAATATAATTTATATTTATATTTGTATATAATATGTGTTATATAGTTATATATAACCCCCTTAACTTTTAAAACACCCTAACCCCTTGGTGGGTAATTTAATTGTTGCTTTAATTTTCATTGTGATTGTCAATACGGTTCATAAACTTATGAGTTTCATACACAATATGTATAGATAAAGAATCAAATTTCAAACTACTATAATTATTCTAGTTTCTCAAGAGACAAACAAATCATGCTTCAAACCAATCATTCACCAAAATGTTATCAAGCAAACCTTTTGAACAACTTAACTTAGTCCACATAATGAATGTCAAGTATGAGAAGATAATAAATAACTATATATGTCATGCATATATCTCTGATATATGCAGGATCATGTTCTTTGTCATGTTCTCATCTTAATTCTCAATATGTAGATGTTAATGCTTCACACACCAAAATATCAAAGCAGTGACAGAAAACTTGAGACTAGTAAGTAGTTATTTTAGTCAGATCTCCTTTTAGGATCCAAGATGCAGTCTTTCACTTAAGGAGAGATTAAGTGTTCATGCTCTATGTATGAGGTTAGATCTGACAATAATAATCCCAATCACTTGTCAAAATCTAATAAAACAAAGTATTAACTATAGTCACAAGTTTTACTCCAACTATTTTTCGTAACCAGACAGTTGTAAAAGATATTGAAACTCCACCTAAAGCTACTGATCTTATTTGAAATTTTTAGTCTATAGTTAAATCTTATGAACAAAAAATCTAGGAATTGACCCATAATCGATAAATCCATTGCAATGAACATGTGGTAGCATTGCACAAAGATGTGACTCGGTTGTCATACATTGGTTAGTATTAATTGTGTGACAAGAATAATAAAGAAAATTACTGGAAAAAAATCAGCAAGCTTTTCAAGATCAATCCTCACAAGGAGGATCACGACACATCCAGACTTGGATATCTTTTCATAAGTGAATAAATTGACCTTCAACCAGATAGTGTGATGATATTTATAAACTAGACTATAAAACTTGCAACAACTAAAAAAACTTCAACAATGACTTCAAAAAGATAACAAACCATTCAAAGATACATCCTTATCCCTTAAGAATATGCAAATTCCACTATTGATTATTGATTATCTTTGAAGGTCACACAAATACATACCATATGACTCATCAATAGAAAACTCTCACACTGTCCCTAGGTGGAAAATCTTCACAATCAACTCTGCAAATTATATTTTAATGCTATCTAAACAAGATTAAAGTAATATAACAACCAAACGTATTGAAGCATGGCTATAATGTATCTTAGTAATGTTACACTTGTCCGTTAATTTTATGGCATTTATATAGGAATGAATCTTATTAGAGTTTCAGTTTTGCTACTCAACACATTCGTTGATCTCAGCAAAGAGTTATAATAATCACCAACCTCCTAGGTTTGACCTCACAACAAATTTTTCAATATACTTGTTCACATTTAAATATTTGATTATATCAATAACATTTGGCCAATCCTTGACAAGTTAAATGATTCAGAATAACTCAGAACTCTTCGTGTTGAGTTCATTAAAAGAAACTCAGAAATAAAAAAATATCATATTAACTCATAAATTAGAGATTCATTCATCGAGAAAAATTACAGAGTCAATATGTTATTTAAAATTAACTATTCCATACAAATTAAAGGGGCTTCTCACAAATGAAGAAATACCATGAACCATAATTGTATCTTTTATTAAGAACAAAGTATCCTTACAGGTTACAACACTTGTATCATATGCATAAATGCCTGATAACACCAAAAAACTGTAAAACTGTAGCTCTTGTCTTTTCTCTGATCACAAAGTTACAAAGTGTGGTTATTAACCCGATTTAAAAAGTGAATATGTTCTTATAGAAAGAAATAATAGTTACATAAATCCATCGAATCAAACCAGTTTCGATTCTTTCCAACCACTCTTGCAAACAAGGTAAAGATCAGATCAGAGTTTTGATCTTGTTTTTATTCGTATTACGTTGGATGCATATGAATAGAAACCAAAATACCGTGAATCTCGAACCCATGAACAACCTGGATGCTGGAACATTTTCCCGCTTGTTGACCTGGAAATCCATGTTTGGAAAGGGATGGTTTGGTCACAAATAATAGGTCACAATCCATGCTATCACTTTATTCTCCAATACCAATGTGCTTAATCTCCATTTATGCGTGCACTTATATTTGAACCTTGGAACTCTGGTATTGGAATAGCTGTGGTACATGAACAACACTAACGTTCATCATTAGTAAAACATTGTTTAAAAAACTCTATTAACTCATCAAGAACTTAGGAAACATTAATAAATAAACAACTATACCTCAAGCATTCTTTTTGAGAATCTAAGGGATTAAAAGGATGAGATTGGTGATATTAGGGCTAGGTTTTAGGTATAAAAACATAGTATAAGTGGAAAAAGAAGTGTTTGGATGATGAAAAAATAGGGGTTCTCAAGTGCATGTCCTCATGCACAAAAAGACTCTGCAAAATTGATGAACAAAAAATTGAAGTTTGTCTTTCTTCTTGCTAGGGAAGCCCAACTGCATTGATCAGATGCTAAGTCCTGACCTGGATATCCTTTCACTCCTTCTTCTTTGGGATGTCTTCCGAGGGTCCAATATTTTATGTATTATCCTATTGGTATTCATGTTCTGTGATTTTAGCTTCTTAATTTCTTCTTCAAATTGTTGGCTCGGTATCTTCAGTTGCTCATTCTCTTTTTCTATATATTTCTACAATACTGACAACTTTATTACCTCTAGTCTCAACCTATTAATTTTTTGGTTCTTTTTCTTTAATTTCATGCTAAATCATGACTTAACAATTGATTCATCTAATGAAATAACAATTCATCATGTTCACCACATCCATCATGAGAAGGTTTGGAAGAAACCTTACTTGGAATTTTTGAAATTTTAGGCTTGTGTTTTTTTATACCTAAAGACATCTACCATTACCTCATCATTATTTTGTTCTCCATCCATAAAGATTGACAATTTCCTCTACCCTAATGATACTTCATGTCCACTAGGTTCATTGTTCTTATTGTTATTTGGTTCATATATACCTTTCTCATAGGGGGTTCGACCCTTCATTTTATGTTTCTTAGCCATTTTGAAAATTTCCCCAAGTGATATGTTATCCTCTTCATCACTATCCAAAGAAATCATGCACTATTTTATTCCACACTGTTGCTGAGCAAGAATTGTCCTAGCATTCTTATGTAAATCCCCTTTTCTCTCGTCATTTCCTATGTTATTTTTCTTGGCCATTCCTAGTAATTCGACGAGCTGAGAATTGTTCAAGTAAATATTTCTTCTCTAGAATTCTTTCTATGGCTCCACTTTTCGGGACCCTCTGTGAATAGAGATGAATCCCTTGACTCCAAAGGAGCCGAGGTCTTCATCATAATTATTTTTTATGTTTTCAGTACTCTATTCCTCTTAATATTCGATCATCACTTCTTCATATGGCCCATCAAACTTATTTTGAGAAAAAAATTTGTCCCAGGAATCATTCTTCTTACCTAGATCTGCAACGATTAACATTTTCACTAAGCCATGCTGGTACAATATTTTTTAATGGTTTTTGGTGTTACTTCGCATGGGGATTGACATTTTAATTAAGCTCCCCCACAAAAATTAAGGATATTTTATATGTTTTCCAAGTTCAAAATGTAATAACAACCTGACATGGTACTCGTAAGTCTGAGCATACCTGCCTTCACATGTTAGAAACCTCTGCAGAACTAGTAGTGGCACCACCAATTCATCCTTGATACAAATTCGCAGCACCTCCTTTGCCCAGTTGGAATTATGAAATTTTGGCTTCAAATTTATTTTACAGGTAGCATCTCAAATTATGAAATTTGTTTTACAGATAATTTCTCAAACCATCTTTCTCCTGTTCTTGGAATCTATGTGGCATGAGATATGGTTTCTTTTTATACCTCCATCGTGAGATTACCCATGCGGGATACCTTCCCATCGAAGCCTCAAGTGAACTGTAGAGTTACCTCGACATTATAACACCGGAATTTTGCAAAGAAATGGTGCCACCAGCTGCTTAATATGATCACAATCAATTGTTTGAGGTAATAAGTAAAATCAAGGTAATATGATCATGGAGTAGAAAAATAGGAATGAGATTAACAAGTATTTGAGAGCTGCTTAATAATTTCCTTCATTATTAATAAACCAATTGAAGTTTAAAAGCATTTTACCTCATAATGTTAATTATTTATACTTACAAATACATGTTATTGATTTGATTTGATGCAGGGAGGTTATGGAACTGAGGAGATCATCACAAAATTTGAACTCTGGAACTTCTACTATTTAATCTAATGTTGATGGTGTTTTGGGTTGAAAAGGATAGACATGCTATTATCAAATCTTCTCATTCAAATTTGAAAATACTACTACATGTCTTCTAGTACCTACTCTAGGATTCTCGTACTAGAATAACACAGAACTCTGAAAATCCACCAGTGCAGGAATAGGAGTGTTGTAAAATTATTCTCTATTATACTCTTGTTTTGGAGGAGCTTGCTGGAAAACGATGCTATGTTATATTTTTATTACTAGGATAAACAAAATTTATTCTTCATTCATGCTCAAAAACTGAAAAGTATGATATTATTTTCTTGTAAAAAGAAAGATGTTTATAGTTCAAAACTAAAAACCAAGAAAAAATAAAGGAGTGCTAATGGATAATTTTCCACACAGGTACATCTTCCACTAGAAATAGTTCTGATGATGAGATGAGAAGGAAAATAACTACAACGGGAACACTAAAATAATGAGATGGGGGGCAGAATAAGACTTATGCCTCAAGCTCTATAAGGAAGAAGAGATCTAGTCCTTTAGCAGGAGGCCTACTTGTTGAAATATTGTAACTGCAAAGAGTATTCTTATTATTATTGATATATTATGCATAGGATCAATCACCATTGTGGATTGATCATGTCGGTTATTGTAATAGGACCAAATCCGCTTTTGTGGATTGGTCAACAGACAATTATAATAGGCAAAATAAGAAGTTGACCCCAGTAGTTAATAGACCCGGAAATATAATAAAGGTGGGTTTACCCACCTAGTTGGAGAAGTCGGCCCTGCCAGTGAAGAGACACTTCACACGTGCCAAACTTGTATAAACAAAGGAGGCTAGCGCCTCACTTGGACATAACTAACTTGCTCAGTTTGAGAGACAACTTCTGATCTGTTAGGAGAGAGAGAGTGGCACATATCTTGGGAGAGGAATTTCTGTTTTAGCATAGAGATCTCTTGGCATTGTATTGGCTATCTATATTAAGGAAGTTTTGATGGGTTTTCTTCCCCTAGAGGGTTTCCTAGAATAAATATTGTGTCTCTTGTGATTGTGTATTTCTCAGTGATCTTGGATTATGCTATTGTTATCTAATGAAATGCAAAAATCTATAATAATGGCTTAAACATTAACATGGTATCAGAGCCAAGCTGAAGGAAGCATATTTCGCAAGAGGAAAAACGTCACTGTTGCAATACCTGCAAATTAGGGTTTTTCAAAAGTGAATCTTTTCAGCCCTAAAACTATCTAGAAAGTTGTGCCCTCCCCTAAGGA
>SNQJ01S0010191.1:75440-89561 GCA_010110895.2 Picea sitchensis
TGATAGGTTTTCTTCCCCTAGAGGGTTTCCCAGGATAAATGTTGTGTCTCTTGTGATTGTGTATTTCTCAGTGATCTTGGATTATGCTATTGTTATCTAATGAAATGCAAACATCTATAATAATGGATTAAACATTAACACTACTAAAGGAAGAGATAACCCTTTCTTTTTGAGGAATTCATCTGATCCAACTACCTTGCATCATATTCCCCTTTTATTCACATGTTTCAAAACTATTACCTTGATCGCTACCTTGCATCATAGTCTTCATGTATCCCCTTCAAAAACATGGTCCTAATAGTATCATCATTCAAGGTACTTTGTTTAGTCTTCTGAAGCTTATATAGGAACCTCTCAACGTACTCCTCAAGACTTTCATCATCCTATTGTTCCATATTAAAAATGCCATTGCGTGAGTCCCTAGTTCTACAATAATCTTGGTATTTCTTAAGAAATGTAGTTTTCATATCTTCCCAAGATCTATTGGAATAATCTGGAAGTCCCATGAACCATCTCTAGGAGGAATATTTAAAAGTTGTAGGAAATAACTTTAAATTTTGGGCATCATCCACATAGTTATAACTTCAGCATACAATGTCAAATTCAAATAAAAAAACATTTGGGTCTTCAATAATAGTACCTCTAAAATTTGGTAATAGTGATGGTGGGATGTTCTTCATATTCACATTTGGTGTAATATTGAGGATGGGAAACCCAAAAAATGTTTCTCCCTCTGCCTCCACATTTTCTCTCTTCTTCTTTTTCCATGCTGCCAAATAGTATGAAATCATGTAGACCTAGCCTCTTACCCCAATTCATAGAGAAGGGTGGCTCACTAATTGGGTTCTGATGAACAATAAAATTGTCCCCCATATGTACTTCAAGTATCCCTTCAATTACTACAGTTTCTACCTATGATATAACTATGTTTTGGGTTGATCCAAAGATTTTGGCAATGCTTTCTGGATTGAAATCTTGTTCTAATGTTGGATTGCTAGTTGGAGTCTGCTCACTAGTTATGTTTTTTATAGCCTTAATTTCTACCCTATATGCCAGAGAGGAATCCATAATAGGATAAATTCCAAGATACACATGTTTCCTAATGTTTGAACCCTTTTACCCCCTTTTTGGACATCCTCACATGATAGATAATAGAAAACCAG
The DNA here is from genome assembly GCA_010110895.2 of Picea sitchensis. Taxonomy (NCBI): domain Eukaryota; kingdom Viridiplantae; phylum Streptophyta; class Pinopsida; order Pinales; family Pinaceae; genus Picea; species Picea sitchensis. Next base: position 76,604 of record SNQJ01S0010191.1, read on the forward strand.
TGAGGACCCTTGGAGGTCACTAGTGGATCATCAAGCAAGGCTTTGTAAAGTTCTAGAATCGGGGATTTTTGAGATGATAGGTGAGGGATGATTTGGATATTCATGTCAAGGGTCGAGGAAATCACATCATTCAATTCTCTAGTCATCTATACAATATCTAAAATCTGCTCTCAAGCCCCTCCAAAGAAATATATAATAGAGGCAAGCCTTGGGAAAAAGGAGGAATAATTGAATTTGTTCTGATGTCCATCTACAGAGGTGTCTATCCTATTCATCATAGCTAGAATTTAGTGATCCTAGATTGAACAAGGAGTTGCAAGGAGAGGCAAGGGGCAAGGAGTCAAAGGATGATGCATCTTCATCAAGTTGAGGTATGACTTGGTATGTATTCTCCATGTTTTATCAATAGATCAATGGTTTTCCCTCCATTTTATTTGTGTTCTTCTCATGATTGAAGTGTATTTGATTATATAAATGGTTAATCAATTAAGATCTAAAGAATTTTTATTATTCCTAACATTAGAGAGAAAAGAGGGTTGGTAGTGCTTGTTACTTGTGTGTAGGAAGCAAGTGATTGGAGCTGGAGTTGGAGATGTAGATCTACACGAACCAGGACATACATGAACAACCATCAAACAAAGGTATGCTAATATACTCCTCTTATGTGTAAAAGGAATTGTTTTCTTTCTAGATATAGGAACACCATAGGAATCTAAACCTTCTTTTTGTCTAGGATAATTAGGTTAATCCTAGGGATATCTTGTTGATTATTTAGTGAGATCCCTATGATATTTGTCCCATAATAGATCCGGTGAATCCACTAGGGGAGAATTATTCTCTAGTTGAGTCTCTTTTCCTACCTTTTCCTCTACTCATTGTGATTTTCATTTGATTTTCTTCTATTCAGTTATCCCAGAAGCTAGATGTTGTAGATCTAAAAGATATGGAACAGAACCATCTTTCTCAAGAAACAAAAAATTGGAATCCCTCACTCGTTGCATTATAGGTGTCTCGTGAGGCACCCTCATAGGTTTACATGCATGTGTCCCACAAGGATATATAAAAACTATAGAATTCTAGAAAGAAATCCAGAACTCTAAAGTCATATCAGTCCTCTAATCAACAGGGTACCACAATGGTCTTTTATGATATGGTTTTGTCCCTATTTGAGTGTTTGATTGTCCCATAAGTTGATTTCAAAGTTTGTTTGAGTGAATTTGTGTGGATTGATTTTCATTGCTTGGATAGATTTTACTTTTTTCTGAGAACTTCGGTGAAGTTGGGTTGAGAATCCAATTGATATGAAGAGATCTAGTCATGTTTTCCATTGGTTGTTTTTCTTGTCCTTGTATGACCATTTTTTATAGCTAGATCTACCCTCCTAGGTGAGTTTTGGTTGTAATATTTGTAGTGACATTGGAGTGGGATGATATGGGCTCATCCACAATATCCTACAACCTCCTTTGTTTGCTTCTTGTTGCTATTTTTCTTATTGCATTTGTATTTCTTTCTTAGATAAGGAACTATTACATTTCAATTGGAAAATTATCATAAATATAAAAAAGATTTGTTGCATGCTAGGATTTATTTTGAAGCATTAGTGTACAAGTGCATTAGAAGCATTGTTTGGTTTTTGATATGATTTGTTTGTTGGTTTCTTGGTGTGTATGAGGTCTTATTTCTTAAATTTACAAAGAAAAAGAAAATTCTCTTTCCCTCCCATAGCTAGAGTTCATTGAAGAGAACGAATTTGCATTAGCATATTTTCATTCCTTGGTTAAGTCAAGAGTCGTCATATCATCAAAGTTTCATCCACTACCTTTGGACCTAAGCAACAACCACTAAAAAGAAGCGGATAATATAAAATCAATTAGACAATTTTCTTTTGATAGTGAAACAACATTAGATAGGGTTAGGGCCTTGGATTAGGATTGGAGAGTAAACTCTCCAAGGCCACAAAATGAAACTTAGGATTCATTAAACAATGACAAATCCATTCTTGCAACTGGTGTGTCAGAAATCTCCTCTAACACGGGAGTAAAGCACGAGGTTGCATCAGGGAAAGTAGGAATATTACACTTCTCTATTTTTTTGGGTGTTTGCAGTACCATTTCAATTGTTTCTACATATACGAGGGTTTCATTGGTTAACACCTTCAGAGCTTCAGGCTTATTTTCCCTACCCCTACATGCGGTCGGACCTATGACTATTCATACAACCATTGATTGTTAGGTTGTAGCCTTAGTGGTCTTTCCTAGGTGGCCACATAGGTGACTGCAGGTGGGACATGCCTATAGTACCTGTGGCAGACGTTTGTTCATAGTCATAGTTCCCCCAACGGGTTCCTGCCTTAATAAAGGGAACATGGACCAGTCAGGGATTTTTCGTGTAACTGCTTCTCATACATTCACTAGTCAATCTTTTGGGGGATTCATCTCCCCTACAGAGTTGGTTTTCAAAAGGCCCCTAAGACAATTAGTTTGCTTGTTGTTAACCTAGATTTGATTAGGGGTGTTTTTATTGATTCTGAGTCTAGGTTGGCCTTAGGTTGGATTGTGTTTATATTTTAACATAGTTTATTCATTACGAGGGAACAACCACCTATTAAACAACGTGATATAGTTGACGAATAATATAAATGGATTCAGATTTATTTTGACGAGATAGATTTGGTCGAAGTAAAAGTGGTAGATGAACATCCTCCACAAAACTTTAATCCTCCTTTAACTGAGCCAAACATCCCTATACTAGTCCAATTAAGGGAGATATTTAGTGAGCCTTTTCCTTCGTTCAGTCATCCTCCCACGATGTGAGGACTAAGTGTTTTGTCTAGTGTGGCCGATTCTATGATCCAATCATCAAGTGGGATAGGAGGAAATCCCCTAGGGGGCATCCCGGTGATGTCCACGTTACCACCCCTTAGCTCCATTGGACCTACAAATTTCATGTCATTTTATACCAGCCCCTCGATATGGGGGATGTTGACTGTGCCATAATTTCTATTCATGAGCATACCTAACATTCCTACACCCATCCCTTCCACTTTGATGCCCACTTCTGGATCCTTTTTTTTGCAGGGGGTTGAGCTTCGATTTTAGCATGAGAGGTGGAAATCCATGCACCTCTGCTAATCCTATGAGTGTCCCGGTGTCATCAGGTGTGGGTGTACTCTTTGGGTGGAATTTTTCTAGTGTTCTTAGGGTTGTCCCTAGTAAGGATGAGGGCAGTAGTACATCAAGAGGTTTCAACTATCCTTGGGTAAGAACACCTTTCCCTAGGTGCACATCCCTTGGGGAAAAAAATTCACTTTAGGGAGGCTTTCCTTTTTTTAGCACCTCTAGTCCTAGAGGTTACTTCCATGGGACTAACTTTGGGAATGTTTTTCCTAGAGGGTCCACATTTACCCATGGGGGTAACCCCCCTAGGTTCATATTTAGTGATGGGAGAATTCATGCTCCTAGAAGTGTCACCATTTGTGGGGGCACTCACTCTTCAAGAGCTCACCAACCCTCCATTAGTACAAATATAGGGCGACCACAAGGTCCATATAGGATGACAGAGACTTCACCTCCCTCCTAATATTCATTTGCATCATTTCATTTCCTCGCAATGCTAGACTTACCATATTTATCTCCATAAAAAATGAACCTATTTCCCATGACCCATCATGGTCAAAAATTCCATCCAATCTACCTTTTGATATTCTAAATTTCGACATAAATTCATGAGAGGACCCCTCTAAACACATCATGACATACCACTTATGGTGTTCATCCAACTCGTTGATGGATGATAGTGTGAGGATGCATATTTTCCATATATCCATGATTGGAGTTGTTGCCAAATGGTATCCTAAATAAAAATACAATTCCTTTAAAAGCTTCAATGACCCAACAATTATGTTCTTAACATATTATCAATTTCCCATTCGGTACAAGATAAGAATTGATCTCTTGATTTCATTGTGTCAAGACAATGTCACTCACATTTTCGATCATATTCATGAGTGACGTCAAAGGCATAGGATGATTAAGACTTAGATTTTGTACCAACTCCTTATGGAGTGGTTCACCAAGTTCCTCCTACCACCCATTTCCCAAGATGTAGCTATGACCAGGGCGACAAACGAATAGAAGGCCATTTTGTGTACCCAACACTTGGAATTGATTTATTCACAGTTGGGTTCGCTTTATGGCATTATTCCAAATGATCCTAGGTCATCGACTAATCAAATGAAATCAAACTTGGGACCCCATGCCGATGGTGTGGTTGGTTATGTTTCCCATGCATCTGTGAACCAATTAGCTGACAAAATGGGTCAAATGTTGATTTTATCCACCCCGTTGGATACTCTCACTAATGCTCAAACTATTGTAGTCCCTTCTCATACCTATAAGGTGAATTTGGTGTAGTCCATGCAATAGAAGAATCCTCCGCAACCTAGCGGAAAAAAGAAAAATAACAAAAACAAAAATTCCAATACTGAGAAATGGATTGCCTCCACCCAAAACACTAAGGTGGGGGAAACTAAAGAAAAGTGAAAAAATTGGTTTCCTTGCACGATTTTTTTGGAGGAACACCCTACTCATCATTTTCCTCACAAGGATGAGGTCCATACATTTTTTGCACAACAGGAGCCCCCCCAATATCCTATTGTCTTAACCCATACTCACCCCCCTCAACTTCAAAACATGGTTTCCATAAATCCTACCCCTGTGCAAGGGGGCATGGCAGGTATCCCACATCATGAGGGGTCTTCCTTGAATGCTTCTTTCTACATGTGTGACCACACTTTCAACCAACAAATGCAAGAAAAGAACTATGATCCATCCAATTCTATCATTGTTGTGCATAAGCCAACATCTTCATCCCCGACTGGTGGCCCTCTCTAGATAGAGAAGCCATATTTTGATGCACCTCTTCTCACTCTAAAGGGAATTCTTCAATGCATGACACACAATCCCAACACATGGGATGCCCACAACTACAATATTGTGGAAGACTTAGCCCAGGCACCATGTGCCATGTTTGTTATTGAAGTCCTCCAAAAATTCCCAATGTAGTGGAAAGCCTTGTTGTGAGCCATAGGTGGGGTTGATTCCCCAACATCGATTTTGATGACCTTTGATTCTTCTTAGGTTCTTGTTGGAAGCCAAAAATCCTGTCAAATTTTATCATTTTAAAAATTTCATCACCAAGGGATAAAAAAATTATTTGTAGCTGCCTCCTCCTTATATTTTCAAATGTTTCTGTATTTTGGTTTTTTGAGGAGATTCATTGGCCTAGTTGATTATAAGAGTGTTTCATTTTTTTCTCTCATTTGTTTTGTTTAATTTCATGATTGCAAGCATGAAATTGAAAAAAAAGTTTGGCTTGGAAAACCATTTTACAATTTGTAATTTCTTTTGTTCCTTTTGCTAAAGGGATTATACTCAATTTAGGGCATCTATGTGTTGATAAATCTTAAAGTTTGTAAGCTAATTAATGGATCTATGGCCATTGATATTATTCACTTTGGGAGATTTAATTGATTCTATGGTTGATTACATGATTTCTATTTTTGATAAACTTGATGGCGTAGAACTTTGGGTTAAAAGAAAAGTTTGAAATATTGCTCTTACCATTCATATCACTATCCTATCACCCTGGTACAGGATTGATGTACTCACAATTCCACATCATTCTATTGTCCTACACATTTAAGACTCTCATTCATGATTTGAATAGGTAGCTAATAATGGTTTGGGTTTAATAGTCATTCACAAGCCTGTGCATCCTCTGGTTCTTTGTCACTCAAAACTCAAATTACCAAGCATGATAGCCTCCCAAATCCGTAGGTATCGAGCCTCTTCCGATTTTACAGATCTTTTCCTATTGTTTGTGTATTGGAAAGAGAAACCCACATCTCGTTGCATTTACTATGTCTGTGTGATAACACCCATGGCTCCTGTAGTAGTGCAGATCTGAACAACCCTGATTTTTTACACATTCGTGATTACATAGCAGAGTTCAAATCCGTAAGTGTGTAACAGAGACATGTTTTTGTGGGAGAATTTATGAGCAAACGGTTAACAATTTGGAGAAACCGTCAGAAACCCATTTCCAAAATGGGCTCTTCAGAAACTACATTGTTTCAGAGATGGGTCTCGTTCTTTGGAGGGAAATTTCTCAGAATTTCCACTTCGGTTGAGGTAAGTGTTGTTTTTTTTTTATCTTGCTAAGAGATTCGAGCCTGTTGATGTTTTTTCTAGGGTTCAAGATAAATCTATCTTTCTATTTGTATATGAGCCTACATAAGATTTCTAGGCGTTATCAAAGACAAAGTTTAAACCCTCTGTCTAGTCTTTGTCATCATGGGCTTATACGAATTATGTTGTTGTCACATTTAGCTAAGATTGGGGATACTTGGTAAGACTTCGCATGTAGGAACAATTTTTCCCTACCCAAGAGCACAGTAGACTCACCTATGCATTTGAATATGAACCCCAATCCTTGTAACCCTATGACCAAAAATCTAGGTGTTGATTCATATGGAGACTATGCGACAATTGAACCAAACTCTACTGCTATGCAAATCCTTTTGGGAAAAAAACCGTGATATGATTTCGTGCCCAGAAAATTGTTAGATAAGGTGATAGATGTGTTAAAGGAGAGGGTTTTTTCTGCTCCTACTATTAAGCCTACTCAAGGTGTTCTAAACAGATCGACTATCGAGAAAAATCGAAAACATAAGGGACATAGTAATTCAAACTAAAATTTTACAAACACAAGGATGAAGCGGCCTAATAATATGATCATTAAAAACTCAAAAAATTTCACCATCATAAATTTGGATTTATAAGATGCCTTGCTGAAATAGTAAATAATTGTTTTGTTTTTTATTTGATTCTATTTGAAAAAATAAAATAGATAGATTTTATTTTTGATTTTTACTATTTTAGACTAGCTACATAAACTTGTAGCTTATCTATTTGTAAATATTATTATCTAAAATCATTTTTTTTTTCTCATTTTCAGGAGAATAACAAGTATGATGCTATTCACAAGGAGAGGCCATCATGGATTATACATTGTATAGTTTAGTAGTTTTTTTTTGTTTGATAAAACTATGTCATTATGCAATTAATTTTGATAAACAAACTCCTACAGGAGTGTGTCTCTATTGTACTATTTTTGTAAAACAATCTATTTTGTTGGGATTACCCTCTATCTTGTATGATAAGAGATGGTTAATCCAATACTAGTTTAAATAGTGGTTGTTGTGAGTAGTAAGAACAACTTTGGCTGGAATACAATATGGCCATGTGATTTTGAGAATGTATAATGGGAAAACAATTCACCTTTGGCTTTATACCTGTGTGATGCTTATTCCATTGTACTCTTCTATTATTTATGTGGTATGAGATATTATTATGTCTGATCTAGCTTTAGCCTTGTCATCATATGGTGTTTCATATTGTTAAATGTTTAGATATTGTCCATAATTTGTCATTCCATTTTGCATATGTGATCAATCTGTCATTTGAGTATTATTGAATTCATTCCTAGTGTTAAATGATGGATAATATCAATACTCAGATTTGAGTTTTCTCTCGTTCTTAAATATTGATTATCATAAGATCATAGGATTTTTAATCAGTCATTATTTTGTTCTTATATTCTTGCTCCAAGACATTAAAATATTATTTGAATTTATTCTGGAAGAAACTAGTATTGTTCTGTCATAGGTTTCCCTTACATGCAGGACAAGTAGGAGCTCGAACAACACAAAAATATAAGCTCAATTTCGCTGATCAGCTATAGGTTAGTCTGTGTGTTGTTTAATTAAATTATTTATTAATGAAACAATGATTGCATTAACTAGCTTTGATTGGTTATGTGTCGTTATTTCAATTATATTTGTTTAGTATTTATTAGTTTAAGATCTTTAAACATTCAAAAGACAAAAATATTTATGTTCTATCTTTATCTTAGTTAGAAATACTACTATGAACATTCATTTCGCAAGATTTCAAATAAACCTTGCAAACTGTATATATATTGTTTATACTCATTTGTTTATATTCACGTTTCTATTTGAACACTTGTAATTAATATATAAATAGCTTTATATTAGTTTATTTATTTTATTATTTTTAGGACTTTAGTTGGCTAACAGAGCCATTAAACCCATTGGGTCAGTTCATCCCAAATGACTTTGGTTAATTAGACAACCTTGGTTTGGATCTGACCTTCTAGTTGACAGTGTTTCATTAACGCCCATCAACAAATGGCGCTAGGAGGGAGAGGTAAATTTAATGATTAAATGTTTTGTCCCTCAGCCTGTCATAATTCCATATTTAAAAATTCTTCTTCTGTGTCATCTTGAAATGCACTAGAAGGTAGACCAGACTGACAAGCTAGCCTTGCAGGAGTCTTTGTTTCGAATGTATTTAATTCCCTATGGATCCCCAAATCACTGTGTTGGAACATCCTTTCCACTTCTCATTACCTGATATTCCCAACGAGACAGTCTCTCGTTTGTCCAAACTAACCTTTGATGGTGGGGGGGATGTATCTGCTAAAGACCATATTAACAAGTTTTGGTGTAAATGCTTCAAGCATGATATTTCTGATTTAAAGGTTTTATGAAGATTGTTTTCTTTTACTTTTAGGGGTCAGATTAGACATTGGTTTGAGTCTTTTCCAACTTATCACATTTTTTATTGGTTTCAATTTGTAGAGGGATTTTTAGATGCTTTTGAAAACTATGATTACAATCAATTATGTGAATAATTTCAGACTTTACTAATCAATGACAATTCATCTCCAGAAGGATTTTCAACAAGAATCCATCATGTTCTTTGTAAATTTAATCTTGATGACATGTCATTTGTACTAAATATCATCTATGATGCTTGCATTCCTTTCATTTAGTCATATTCAATCACAAATGATGAATCGGTTACAAATATTATCACTCAATTGCGAGAATAATTTTGTTTACAGGATGAGAGGAATCCATCCGAAAATTTTCAACAAGCAAGGGAGGTAGAATCTATTGAAAAGGTTCTTTCTGACAATCAAACTAGTTTTTCCTCTGAAGAATTGTATATTCAGTCCTCGACCATCATGGAAGAAGATTTGATGTTGGGTCAAGATGAATGTCCATATTCTTCTAACTCTTGCTCTAATTAGTACTTAAATTCAGTTATTGAAGAACACTTAGGTGACATAAATGATCTTAAGCATTCTAACATTCCAATGAAACTGATTAGATATGTAGATATGCAATTGGAAGAAGTAACCTTAAACCCTCATCTACAAATCATACCTTATCCACAGGAAAAATTAGATGTTTGTCATGAAATTTTTGAATTGTCGATCATACATGAGGCAAATTTAGATGATCATCTTATGTTGAAGGATTTATCACCAAAACAGAGTGAAAGTTTTAAGGAAAGTGAAGAGAAATGTCTTGAGAATACCATTGTTAAATATCATAGCTCGAGAGATTCTTTTCATGTGCTTATTTATGATTCCTTTTACACTTTATATCCCGATCTCTTCTTAGATTTTGGTGGACTTGATACTTTACCCACAGTATCTTACTCTTTTCCATCACAATCAAATCTTTTCAATATGCCAAAATTATGTGAAATTAATTCCAAACATAACATTTATGAAGTTGGATTTGATGCTCTTTCACTTTCATCACTCGCATGGAAAAACGACATGTAGCAAGATGACTTTACACAGTTTATTTTTGAAAACGACAATGCACTCATTCCTATGGAGATCAACTATTCTACATTGCATATTTGTTCTTTGATTAGTTCGGATTTTAATGTTTATGCTTCACATTTTGAAAGGATCAATCTCATCAAAGGAAGTGTTCAAACCAATGATCTAATTGATTTAATGAATCCACTTATTATGTGTTCCCCATTGATATATCCATTTCATCAAAGTCATAGTTTGCATCCTAATTTATATGATAGGATCTTAGAATGGCTTGAAGATTCGTATCTAAAAAATATTCATAATAAAGATAAAGTTGTGCTCGCTTTGTTTTTACCTAAATATCTAGGAGGTAAGAATGACATGATTTTTTTAGATCCTCCATGTGAAGAAATTGATGAACACTTGGAGAATTGTTAGGAGGATGGGGAACTTCGTCCTTGGCCCATGGTTATGTTAGGCCCCCATAATATTGACAAGTTTTCCAAACCTAATTACACTCTTCCATGCCATTATGACCCATATCACGACAAGATTGCAGAATGATTGGAGGAATCGTACATCAAGAAGTTTCAAAAGAATGGGAAGGTTGTGCTTGTTTTTTTTTTTAAATGAATATATAGGAGGCAAGAATGACATATTTGTTTTGTATCTACAAATACTACATTATTTTATTCTGATTTTCGACTTTCTATGCCTTGCAGGATTGAAGATGTTCTTGTGGTTGCACTGGAAATATGATTTTACTTAGCGTTTTGATCTATTTAGTAGTTTAGAGTAGGTTTAGGAGTAGGTTTCCTTTAGTTTTATTTCTCATTGTTTCTATTTGTAATGATGCAGTTATGAATAGAAGTGGGCACACCAAGGGAACCATAATATGAATGTCGTCAGGGAAGTCCACTTTAAATATTTTTCTCTCTCCTTTTCGTTGAATATTTCTGTTCAGAAATGCGGTATCATCATGAAAAATTTAAATGGAAAGTAAAGAGATAAGTAAATTTGAACTATCAGTTCAACCCTGACCCAAGGTGCCACAAGTAGAACTGCACTCATATTAATAAGGATTTTTCTACTTTCTTTTAGTCTCTCAAGAAATATTTCGCTTGATGATTTCTGATCCACCCCCTTGTAAATATTTTTAATTTTATTTTTTGTTTTGATTTTGGTTCTTTTCATTTTGCTTGATTTTGATTCATTTTCTAAATGATTATGTCTGAATCACCATTAATTTGTTGAAGGGAATCAAAATTATTTTTATTCATCAACAACATTTGATAACAGCTCAAGCACCTAAACAGTAAGTGCTAAACTCAGATCAGTGGAAGTAAGTTTATGTCTAATTATTATTTTTAGTTTCTCATTAAAATCATAGGAACACATGATTATCCTTAACAAACTTCTAATGCCATCCCCATTTTAATGAGAACAACTCAATGTGCTTCCCCATCCTAGAGATGATTTCCTAATAGAAATCTAATTGTCCAAATCATGATGGAAGTCATCAAAACAGAAAAATTATTCTCAAATGATCAATCCTTTCATTACTGGAATGTGATATCTTTAGTATCACCCCGCTCTCTTAAATATCATGAAGTTTCTGGGAATTTATAAACAAATTTTAGAGAGTTGGAAGCACTGTAATGTGTGGGAGTTGTGTGTAAACCCACTAGGACATTGAACAAGTCTACTGGCAGCAGGTAAATGCACACCTAATATCAAGGCAACCTCATCGGGGTACTGAACAGGCCTGCTGGAAGAGAAGCAATGTCGGGTTTCAAAGATCCTCGAGTATGTTTTTAAAATTGATCAGGTGTTATGATGATTTTATCATAAATGGATGACTCTTGGATGGGATATAGGTATTAGAGTGGGTTAAGTGACATCCCCACCAAGGCTATGGATGTTTGCTAGCAACAGTGGCCCTGACAAAAATATCGAAGTCATATGTATAAACATCGCTACACCTATGATCCAAACAAGATACCAGATTACAATTTTGGAAATAAATTATTTCAATACTATGACTATGTTATTCTTTTTTTCTGAGTTATTGTCAAAGTGTTTGATCTATCATTAATTGTCTCTAAAATTTATTTCATCTATGCACCTGATATAAATTTTTGGTGATGTAAAGATAAGTGCTTCACCCAGCGTGTTGCCATTGTTGGCAGCCAACAATCCTGTCAAATTTTATCGTTTTAAAAAAGTCATCACCAAGGGATAAAAAAGAAATTGTAGTTGCCTCCTCATATTTTCAAACGTTTCTGTCTTTTGTTTTTTTGAGGAGATTCATTGGCCTAGATGATTATAAGAGTGTTTAGTTTTTTCTCTCATTTGTTTTGTTTAATTTCATGATTGCAAGCATGAAATTGAAACAAAAGTTTGGCTTGGATAACCATTTTACAATTTATAATTTCTTTTGTTCCTTTTGCTAAAGGGGTTATACTCAAAGGGCATCTATGTGTTGATAAATCTTGAAGTTTGTAAGCTAATTAATGGATCTATGGCCATTGATATTATTCACTTTGGGATATTTAATTAAGTCTATGGTTGATTATATGATTTCTATTTTTGATAAAATTGATGGTGCAAAAATTTGGGTTAAAACCAAAGTTTGAATATTTCTCTTACCAGTCATATCGCTATCCTATCACCCTGGTACAGGACTGATGTTCTCACAATTCCACATCATTCTATTGTCTTTCACATTTAAGACTCTGATTCATGATTTGAATAGGAAACTAATAATGGTTTGGATTTAATAGTGGTTCACAATCCTGCACGTCCTCTAGTTCTTTGTCACTCAAAACTCAAATTACCAAGCATTATAGCCTCCCAAATCCATAGGTATTGGGCCTCTTCCAATTTTACAGATCTCTTCCTCTTGTTTGTGTATTGGAAAGAGAAACCCACCTATCATTGTCTTTAATGTGTTTGTGTGATAACACCCATGGCTCCTATAGTAGTGCAAATCTGAACAGCCCTGAGTTTTTACACATTTGTGATTACATAGCAGAGTTCAAACCCATAAGTGTGTAACAGAGACATGTTTTTACGGGAGGATTTCTGAGCAAACGGTTAACAATTTGGATAAATTGTCAGAAACCCATTTCTGAAATGAACTCATTTACTATTGTAAAGGACCATTTCTTCAAAAACTACACTATTTCAGAGATACATCTCATTCTTTAGAGGGAACTTTATCAGAATTTTTGTTTCGGTTGAGGTAAGCATTTTT